>BLBF01000019.1:1383844-1446359 GCA_015471245.1 Laticauda colubrina | reverse complement strand
CTCCCTGTCATGAGGCGCCCATCTGATGCGGGATAGCAGATACCGCACAGGGTCTTAAATCCGGCTTGCGGGACTGGCCGGGAAATATCAAGGGACCGGCCTGCGGTGCATCTGGCAGCTAAAACAGGCCCTGTGTGGGAGCCCTGTGCCTCGTGTTCACTCTCCATGATCTCCTGCAGCACTATGCAGGCTGAAAAATGGGCCCAAGACAGGCTGAAAAACAGGCCCCAAACAGGCTGAAAATGCTTAAAAACCACCCCGTTTTCAGCCAGCAGAGTGCTGCAGGAGACCGAAAACAAGATGCAGGTGAACGGAGCATAAACTCCCGCGCCCCATTTTGGCCAGCAGGGTGCTTCAGGAGGCATCCGTCCTGCCACCCCTCCCGGCCACCCCTCCCTCCACCACTGCTGGCCCGCAGAGAATTACAATGCTGATCAGACCCTTGAAGAAATCCAGTTTAACACCCCTGCTCTAGCATCTTGGAGGTTTACAACATTTACTTATTTATTTGTTTGTTTGTTGAATTTATCTTGCCACCTATTTGCCCATGGCAACTCAAAGCAGTTTACAGAATATAAAACCATATTTAAAATAAAAAACAATAAAACTAACAAAAAGAATCAAATAAATTAATCGAACAAAATCTGGAAAAAAATAAATTAAAAATATCACCCCCCAACTCCACCTCCCGCCCTGATGACAGCAGATCACATGAACCATTTGATGGGCTCCATCCCGCACTGGGTACCCCAAACCCACTGGCAGAACTAGGTCTTCAGTGCCTTCCAGAAGAGTATGGAGGGGGGCATTCTCATCTCTAGGGGACTGATGTTCCAGAGAGAGGGTGCCACCATGAAGAAGGCCCTTCTTGGTCCCACCAGGTGTATCTCCTTCAGGGATGGAACCCACAGCATTCCCTGCCTCCCCGCTCTAATTAATGGGTTGGGTAGATGTGACCGGCAAGAGGCATTCCTCAGATAACCTGCTCCCAAGCTATGAAGGGCTTTAAAAGGTGACAACCAGATGTAACCTGGGACTAAGCCGCTTTCCAAAAAGAAGTTTTATGTTTTGATGTTTTGTGTTTGTTTGTGTATGTTTGTTTATTGAAAACTAATAAAAATAAAAATAAAAAAAGGTGATAACCAGCACCTTGAATTGCACCTGAAAGCAAATCAGCAACCAATGCAGCTCCTGCAGGAGAGGTGAAACATGCACACCGGAGTCTGCACAAAATCATGCAGGTCACTGCATTTTTCACCAACTGGAGCTTCTGGATGTTCTTCAGGGGCAGCCCCATGTAGAGTGCGTAGCAATAATCAAGATGAGAAGTGATTAGGGCATGAGTCACTGTGAATGGGGACTGTTGGTTCAAAAGGGCATAACTGGTGCACATCCTGCAGTTGTGCACAAAGACCCTCCTGGCCATGACTTCTACCTGCTCTTTGAGCAAGAGTTATAAGTCCACGAAAATTCCTAGATTACGTACAGGGTCTGTTTGGGGTAGCACCACTCCATCCAAGACAAATGGTGGCAATTCTCCCTGAGCCAACGAACACGAAACCCAGAGCCACTTGCAAGGGTTTAGTTTCAACCTGTTGCTCCCTATCCAGCCCCTAATGGCCTCCAGGCACTGCGAGAGGGAGGACACAGCAACACTTAACTCACCACGGGCCAAGACATACAGCTGAGTATCATCAGCATATTGGTGATATTTTAGTCCATGGTGAGGGATGATCTTACCCAGTGGCTTCATATAAATGTTGAACAGGAGCAGAGAGGGTATCGAGCTCTGTGGAACCCCGTAAAGCAGTGGGTGAGGGCTGGATCTCTCCCCACCTATCAGTACTGACTGAGACTAGCCGCAGAGGAAGGAAGTGAACCAGGACAGCACACGGCCTCCCACTCCCATCCCCCAAAGCCTCCCCAGGAGAATCCCATGGTCAATAGTATTGAAAGCCACCAAGAGGTCAAGTAGAGCAAGGATGGATGCACTACCTCCATCCTGCTTCTGCCGGAGATCATCCAAAAGTGTGATCAATGCTGTTTCTGTCTCAAATCCAGGCCTGAATCCTGACTGGTAGGGGTCGAGAAAATCTGTTTCCTCCAGAAACTCTGAAGCTGCTGCATGACCACCTTCTCAACAGTCTTCCCCAAAAAGGGGAAATTTTCCAACCAGGCGGAGTCCAAAGATGGCTTCTTAAGAAGAAGGCAGACTACAGCCTCCTTAAGGTGCTAGGGCACCTTCCCTTCCTGTAGGGAAGCATTTATCACTGCAAGAGTCCACCTGCCTGTCACCTCTTAGGAAGCTTTCAAAAGCTAGGAGAGACATGGGTCTAAAACACAGGTGCTTGCCTGCATACTCCCTAGGATCCTGTCAACTTCCTCAGAAGCAACAGGATCAAACTGTTCCCAGATAACAGGGCAAGAACCAGAGGTGGTATTCAGTTGGTTCACACTGGCTCAGGTGAACCGGTAGTGGTGATTTGGTGTGGGTTGCCGAACCGGTGGCAACCCCTGGCTGGTCGTGCCCCCGACCCGATCGCCAACTTATCCCGGTCGCTCTCCTAGCTTTCCATATCAAGTGGCGACCATGGTGGAACTCAGGCGGATGTCTCAGGTCTGCTGCACATGCGTACTTCATGTGCAACTGCTACACATGCAGTGCTCATGTGCAGCAGCCCCAGGGCATCTGCCTGACTGCCCGTCTCCCGGAGCATGTTTTCTTCCTTCTCTCAGTGGACACGCCTCTTCCCAGCCTGGCCAGCCAGCGGGTGGGTGGGCAGATGTCCTGGGGCTTCTCACCTCCCTTGTTGCAAGATGCCTACAGCTGCTGCATGCTTTTTTCGTTGCAGCTACTGGACTGCAGATGGGGGTGGGGAACCAGGGAGCATGACTCTTTGTCGGCTGCATGGCCCCTTTGCCTGCCACCCCTTCCCTCTCCCACTTGCAGCCCCTTTGTTGGACCCGGAACAATTACTCCTGGTTGGCCCCGCCATGCCTACCTGGTCACACCCGTGTCAGCAACAGGTGTCATTTTGAAGTTGAGGGAGAAGTTTGGGAAGGAGGTGGAGGGTCCTGCAGTGGCCAGCAGAGGAATGCTGCTGAGAAACGGGGAAGTGGCCTTCTAGTGGTCCGACCCAGCATTCAGGCTGGCAGGCCACGGGAAGTCAGAGCACCAAGGGAAAGGGGGATTGCCGGGGGAGCCATCCTCTCTGTGCCAAATTGGGACCATTGGGGATAGTCCTAGGAATTGGGTGAGTCGAGCTGCAGTTCCTTGCCTTCTTAGCTCAGGGAACGGCTGTTTTCTGCAGGAGGAAGACTGTAGACTCCTCCGGTGTCTTTGCCAGATTATTTGGACACTTACAAGCAAGCTTAGCTAAAAGCGCTGCTGTCACATGTCACCTCAGGTCTCACCCTGTGGCTCAGTAAAGCCAACACCAAAGAAATGGGTGTTCTGGTGAATCCTGAGTGCAATGCTCACTCGGATGTTGGCTGCTCCAGGTCAACTGACCTCAAAGCCCCTCAGGCCAGCTGAGCCAGGAGCCCTTGTTCCCAGTGCTTGGTCGCTAACTCTTTACCTTGCCTGAAGCAGCTGGTCTTACCCCTCACCCTCTCCTCCCTCGCCAGGCCTGAGAAGGTAAGGGTGACAGCAGGGGATAGTGAAGCAGCCGGGTCCCTATCTTCCCCTCTCTCTCTCCCACTCTGTGTGTGTGTGTGTGTGTGTGTGTGTGTGTGTGTGTGTGTGTGTGTCTCCCTCAAAGACAAGGCTGCGTTCTCCATCTTCCCTGGCCACGAAGCCACGGGGCCATGGCAGCGCTGGCTGGGAGAGAAGGGAACATTCTCCCCCTAGGGGAACGCCCCAGTGTGCTCTACTGCTGCCAAAGCTGCCAAAGGAAATTTCCCACCACCGGCTCATTTCCAGGACACACTGCCACCTCTCTCTCCCCATCTGTCTGCCTCTCTGTCTCTCTCTCCTCTCCCCCCCCCCCCCCCAAGACATAGCTGGGCCAATCCAGCAAGCTCTCCTTGGTGCTCTTTGCTACTTCTTTGATTTCTTTTTTGGAATCCACACTGGCTGAACAATGATCAGGCAGCTGCTTGCTTGAGGAGCATCCCTGCGCATGTGCATTCCTCCCCCACAGCTACCAGTTACAGGAGGAGGAGGATCGCCTGAACACGACTGGCAATCATTGTTCAGCCAGACTGGATTCCAAAAAGAAGAAATGAAAGAAGTAGCAAAGAGCGCCGAGGAAAGCTTGCTGGCTTGGCCCAGCCGCGGCTTTGAGAAAGACACACACACACACACAGACATAGGCACAGAGAATGGGGGAGAGGGGAAAATAGGGAGACAGACATAGAGAGAGATACTGGGGGGGGGGGGAAGCTCTTGAGAAATTCATTGCCACCAGACTGATCTGACCATGACAAGGGGACCAAGGGCAAGTCCACCAATTCCAGGTCACATAGACATTATCTAAATAGGTCATTTTGGCTGGTCAGTATGTCTGTTTCCTTAAACATGTCTGAGAGAGGATTCTGGTTATCCTATGACCAATTATTGGATTTGTTGTAGACTAGTGCATATTTGCCACTCAGATAGTTACCTGCAGTTACCTTGCAGTTGCCTATGGATTTGTGTATAGCTAGTCCTCCACTTACTAGTATAATTGAGCTTGCATGTTACAGTAATAAGCCATGGCAATCATAAGGCCTGATTTTACAACTTTTTTTTGCAGTAGTCATTAAGCAAATTACCATGATCTACAGTGAATCTACAGCTGATAAAAGCACTGTGTTTGTTAAATAAAACCCTTTGTTTGCTACAGGGTGTTTTTGCCAAGAAAAGGAAGTAAATCTAGTTCTAGGCAGAAATTTTGTAAACTACAGTTATATAACTCTAAGATGCAGCAAACAGCCATAAATAGGCCTTGAAATGCCATCATGTGGTTACACCAGGCTTTGGCGTGGCAATCCTAAGAACTTTTTGGGGGAGTGCCCATCATCACTTTGAATAGTTTTTAAGTCATCATCATCATTTAGCCATTGTTCATCCACTGCAGGATCAAGAGCTGTTTCCAGCCTGTCTTAAGCTTTTTTTGTCAATTGTGGCAGAGGTGGAATTGAGATGACTGGGACCGGTTCAGGAGAATGGACAGCATAAATTTTTAAGTGCTTTAATATAGAACTGGAAAATAAAACCTCTGGCTGGTCCCGCCACTGGCTGCCTGCTCTTCTCTGCTTGCCACTTGCCCCATCCTGCTCGCCCCACCCCACCCAGTCATTCCTCGCCCACCATGCCATTGCTGACCTGCTTTTGCCTGCCATTGCTACCTGCCTTCTCCCATGGTCCTGATCTCTCTGGGTGCGTGATTGTGAGTGAGTGGACGAATCGATGCCTGGCCTATATGCCTCTGCTGCTGTAAGCCCTGGTTGAGTGCCAACGACTCCTGGGCTGGCCTAGGCCATTGCGCTGCCCCACCCCATCATCCCTGGGCTTGCCTGGCTTGCTTCGCTGCCAGCACTGCAGTTCCATTGTATGCAGCCCTTGCTGCCTAGCTAACTCCCCTAACCACTGTTCCCAGCCTCCAGCACTGCTTCCCGGTGCTTCCCGCCCCTTTCCAGAGCTTCCCACTGTTCCCAGAGCTTCCTGGATCTTCCCGCTTTTCTCTGAATGCCCGCATTGATTGGGAGAACAGGAGAGCATCCTCCCCCCCCGGCTGGGAAGCCTGTGCTGGCTGGGAGGACACTTGCCCCACATGACACTGCTCACCTGCCTGGCCAGTGTGTGTCAGAAGAGAGCAGAACATTTCGGCCAAGTCTCCTTCTTGGGCATACACACATAGCGTGCACACATGAGGCTGGGACCTTCTGTGAGGAGACCACACGTGGGCAAGTCCTTTTGGCCCGTAAGATATGTGCATACTTGGTGTGTATGCCTGAGAAGGAAGAGAAGATTTGCCGAACTTTTCTGCCTCCCTTTGCAGCGTGAAGGCAGCCGCTGCAGTCTGTCCCTTTAAAGTACTTCAACGAACTGGTGCATTTCTTTACTTGGGCAGCCTAACAGCTGCAATAACACCTGCAGCAGGAACAAGCAGCGCCACAACGAGATACAGTAAGATTTGGTGCTGCAAAACTTGTTCCGTAAAAGAGTAGTGCACTTCTGAGGGGCTTCTGGCAAAAAAAACCCACCCCAAAACAAAATCCATTCAGCAGGCAGACTTAGACAGTTGCGATCTTTACATGGGCTTTTTGTCAGCCCATGGGTGGAGGGGGGAAAGATACGTAGGAAATAGCCCCAACTCTAGCATCGATGATGTGACTGAGTGGACTGAGTGCCGCTTCACCTTGCTGTGAGTGATATTGAGTTGGCCATGCCCACCCAGTCACATGACCACCTAACCAAGCCTACCAAGCCATGCCTAGAGAACTGGTGGTGGTAAATTTTGAATCCCACCACTGAATTGGGCCCACAATACTTGCTGATAAGATCATTGATCTTGTTTTATCTCTCTTTCGTGGATGCTTTTTATCAAGTGGGATCCATTCTATGACTGCCTTGGTCCACCTGCCATCAGTTCTTGCTATATGACCAGCTATTTCCATTTCAATTCTTTTATTCTCTTGATGATACTGTATACTTTCGTATATCTATATACAGATCTTTTTATCTTATCTTATAATGCTGAGCATTTATCTTTCCATGGCTCTTTGTGCCATTCTTAGCTTTTGTATCGATTGTGAGTTTAGTTCCATGCTTTATTGACATAGCAATGTAGCACACACTGATCAAAAACTTCAGGCATAAGGGAAGGTTGTTCTTGAAAATTATGCTTAGCTTGCTGAATGCCGGCCAACCCCATTTAACACACTATTCAATTTCCTTTATTGTATCACCTTTCATTGAGATCCATTAGCCAAGGTATATATAGTGGCTTATGTCTAGTTCTTCTCCAGATATAACAAATGTTCTTTCTTTGGTTAATTTATTAAACATAACCTCTCATTTTCAGTTTTATTTTTAAGCCAAATGGTTCTCCTGTTTTGTGCAACTCTTGTATATGTCTTCATAGCCCTTCTGGGTTAGGGTTAGGTCTTGTGAGAAGAGAACTGTCAAGATTGATTCACTCTTTCACCTCCATTTTCTCGTTCTCTCACAGCTTGACAAAAAAAAGGTGATTTAATGGAATGCAAAGGTGGGGGTGGGGCTGATATCTAAGCAAGTGATGTATCTCTGGTACCTCTGGTTTTCAAAGATACTAAGTGTGGTTAGCTGTTTTCTCATAACAGAATGAACAGAAGTGATTGGTGGTCATAATAGACTCTGGGTGGCTCAGAGGGAAAGGAGGAAATAACTATACTTATGTTTGCTCTGGAAATCCAGAGCTGGTTTCATTTCTGTGCCAATGTAGTTTTTCATTAAAGTATTATACTCTTGTAAAACTATGTCCCAAGAGTTTCTTTTTCTTCAAATGCCAATTGAACAGTTGAAAAAGAAAAATATTATTTGCAAATCTTAAGTGATTTAAATAGACACCTTTGATTTTTATTCCAACTTTTGCCCAATCTAGTTTGTGAAATAATTCTTCAAGGCAGACTGAGAAAAGGATAGGTGATATCGTATTGCCTTGTCGTACACCTTGTTCTAAGTTGATTTCCACTTTAAGATAATTAAGGCAAATTATTGCTATTGTTTTTTTCATATTGATTCAGTAAATTTATAAAAGCAGTATCTACCTTGGTTGAGAAATGCATTAATTATTGCTTGTTGGAATACTGAGTCAAATGCCTTTTTGTAGTCAATGAAAGCCATGCACAGAGGCATGGTAGACTCATTGCTTTCAATGACTTGCTGAACTCCCTGCATATGATCCATTGTGCTGTAATCACTTTTGAATCCTGATTTTGGCTATGTATCACTTAAATATTATCACTATTATTTTTTCTATTTTCTTGATGAAAACCTTGTAGATTACTAAAAGAAGGCTTCTTGGGCAATAATTCTTGAAACCATCTTGGGCCCCTTTCTTTTATGTAAAAATCACTTCAAGCACTTTTTCCTTGCAACAGATATTTTTTCTTTTCTGAGGCTTCTCAAGTATAATTTTGCTAGTATCTTGGGTAAACTGTGAGTCAGCATTCCAGCAAAACTAGACTCCAATTAAAACTCCAAAACGGACATTTCCTCAAAGTTTCTTTTTATTGGAAAAGTCAAATTGGCACATTTGGGAAAACCCAATTCTGTGAGTTCCGGGTTTTCCTTCAGTAACTAAACAATACCAGCCCATCCCCTGCACCCATCATTCCATTACATGCCCCAATCATCATCCGTCCTAACTTGAGACATCCCTTAAACATTCCTCATCCAGGAGTTGTCAATTCATAAACATTTTGTATATACGTTTTATAGAAAGCTAGGGAGGGGTTTCAAAGAGCAGGTAACAGTGTGGAGTCAAAAGTACATTCCATTCATATTTTCTTCAAACACTGATTAGATGACTGAAGCTTCTGCTGCACAAAAATCTAATTGGAGAGCATGATTGATGACTGTTGGCTATGGACGTTTTTCTTTGGATGATACAGCCAGAGGGGCGGGGGGAAAAGCAGGATCAAGGGTGACAGTGAATTACATATCTCAAGAGTTGGCTATGCCCAGGTAAGTGCTGGATGTTGAATGTTACCTTCAAATAAATCTTTTTTAGTTTTGGGAGTGTGGCTCATGGCTCATGATTTTATTAGAGTAACTGCGGAATCTTGACTGGTGCAGGAATAACATGACTTTGACTGTAAAGAAGAATGCTATTATGTCTAACTACATAGTTCCATGAAATCCCCCTCCCAATTTTCCAAGCACAAGAATGGCAGTGTGGAAGCTTCCGGTGCTAATATGGCTTCCAAAGCTGACACTGACTGCCAGCTTTCAACATTTTAGATTCTAAGTAATCAGTCACAAGTTAAGGATTACTTGTAGTTATGGTATATTAGATTACCACCATGAATATATGAAGAGAACTGGAAGCTGTTATTCTTACTTTGGAATATTATGTAATTGATGTCATTTTCTTTGGATAGAATTCATTGTGGATTGATGGCCCTGTCAGAATTGGACAAATTGTGATTTTTAAATATAACTTGACTTTTACAGTAGATCCTTTAAACTTTATACTTTTGCTATACATCCTGTTTATAGTGTAAACTGCCAAAAGTCTATTATAGATTTGAAAGGTTTTAAGTGTGATATGTAAGTAAAATAAGATGCAGTAGATATTATAGTTATAGTTAAATACAGCATGATTTGATCAGTGATATTACAGCAATAGTGATACAAAACTTGCTTTCAGCAAATAAGGGTAAATATTTTCTTTGTACTATATACTTTTATTGAGGAATTATATCTGTCTATTGCAGATAGATAATACTCAGCTTGTAACAGTTTATTTAATGATGATTTGAAGTTACAATGCCATTGAAAAAGGTGACATGACAATTTTTCAAAACTATGACTGTTACAGCATCCCTGTGGTTACATGATCAAGATTCAGATGCTTGTCAATTGTCTTATCTTTATGATAATTGTAATGTCTTGGGGTTATGTGATCACCTTTTGTGACCTCCTGACAAGCAGTGTCAGTGGGTAAATCAGATTCATTTAATGACCATATTACTAACTTAAAAACTGCAGTGTTTCATTTAACAACTGTTGCAAGAAAGATAGTAAATTGGGCAAACCTCATTTAACAAATGTCTCACTTAGCAATATAAATTGGGGATTCAATTAGTATCTTAAGTCGAGGACTACCTGTATGGTGTATTACGCAATATTAAATTCCAGGAAATTACCAAGAGAGGTTATTTTGATATCTTTCAGATTTATTGATGAGCATCTTTCATGTTCACAGGTGAGAGACGCTGCAATTTTGGCATTTATGGAGATTTACAAACATGTAGGAGAAAAAGTAAGAATAGATCTTAACAAGAGAGGACTTCCTGCTGGAAGGTGAGTTTAATAGTTATCATAAAGGCTATTAATATTAATATACACACCCACTCACACCCACACCCACCCACCCATACACATGCATAATGATTATTATGCATGAACTTATTAAAATCCTTCATGAAATTTCATTCTCAAGCTACTATAAAGATTTTTGGGAAAATCAGTTGATCTAACAGTTGACCTGAAGACTAACAACGTCATCTATTTGCTAGTTTGTGGCTGAACAAGATGGCAAATATTTCTCCTGCATTAGCAACCATTTTGTCATGTTCTGCTTCTAACATTCTAACATTATAGAAGAAGCTATGTTAATCTATGGCAGCCAAAAATCTGGAGTCCAGTAGCACTTTTTCACATTAGCACATATTTTCAACTTCTCAGGACATTCTATTATATAGCTCAAAGTAACAATTTCAAGGAAAGAAAACAAAAATAACATCACAATTAGAAATGGCTAAACTCACATCAAAGGTTTCATGTTATCTCAGAAAGTCTCAACACAGATGAATTTTAACACATTATAATTAATAGATAAATGTACTTATAATTCAATTTATAACCTCAATTTACATAACAAACCTATGTTCCCCTCCTTTTCTATTTCATCCCAATTTACATGTACATCAGTTTATTCATAGTATGTATCTATTAGAGAGCCAGTTTGATAAAGTTTTTAAAGGCATCAGGTTAGAAACTGGGAGATTGTGAATTCTAGTCCTGCCTTGGACATAAAGCAAGCTAGGTGATCTTGGATTAGTTATTTTTCTTAGCCCTAGGAAGGAAGAAATGACAAGGCACTTCTGAAAAACCTTACTAAGAAAATTGCAGAAAATTGTCCAGGCAGTCTCTTAGAATTGGATACAATGAAAAGAAAAATAAATTGTATCTGATGTTAAAATTTGTTAGACTGAAAAAGTGCTACATGTCTCTTTCTGATTTGCATCTTTTCTTTATTGAGAAAGTAGAATAGTCAAACATTTGAAAAACCTGGCTTTGTTTCTTTTGCCATTGGTTTGACAATTTTTGTTGGAGTCTAATATCCTTTGAATGCTACTGGAAAGTAAGGTTGCCTTAAATGCTCAAATAAATTCACAGGAAAATAATGTTGTTAAAATTTAGCCTTAACTAAAAGTATATGAGTCAATAGGATTGGTTTTCCAAAATCTTGGAGAGTAATAGAAGTGAAAATAAAATCTAAAATAAAAATGCCGATATGAAATATTGGGAAAGTTCTAATGGAAAAGTTCTAGTTAGATTATTCTAATAATCTACTAAACCCCCCTTTCCTTAAAAAGAATACCTCTATACATTAGAAGAAAAGTTGAACAATTTTACTAAGCTTTCTTTTCTTTTGCCATGAAAAATCCAATTACTGTTTCCTACAATACATTATTAGTCCCCATCATACATGTAAATGTATGATAAATCAAAGCATATTTATTTTCTATATCCAATTTTGAGACTGACTGGGGATGAATTCTGTTCTAGTTTATTGATTTCAATTTCCATTCACTTTGGAGACATAAATTGAGCAACAAAATGCATATGCTTAAGTACTTTAAACCTTGTAAAAGTAGAGTTATAAGCTATTATAAATGATTTAACTCCATAAGTGTCCTGTTTCTGCATTATAAGTAACAGTTGATATTTGCTATCAACAAACCTTGCTTAGTATCCATAATCAGTCTACTGGCTTCAGAGAGTTAAGCTAATCAGGGATATGACTATGAATCATGATGGGGTGGGTCCAGTTATTCTTATTGTGTGAAACAATTTCAAAGTTTATATGGAATAATAATTGTTATTAATGATGCTATTAGGTCTATACACTACTATTTTTGTATATGTAGTATGATAATCAAATTGGAGTCAAATCATGTCAGCATTGTAAAAAAAAGTTATGATAAATACAGAATGACTTATAATCATTTAACAACAGTCCAAAATTATAACTATCTCAGAAAAGATGCTTTATGCCTCATAGAGCATTTTGGTTATTGTAAAACATTGCAACCCCATCGCTATCCTGGGTCATGTAATTGCAATCTGGATTCTTGGCATTGTATGAATTTACAGTAGTTTGCCGAGCATCCTACAATCATATGATCATCATTTAGCAATCTTTTCTGTCAATTTCCTCAGAAAGTCAATGGAAAAGCCAGCAGGGAAGATTACTTGTGTAGCCTACTGAGAGGACTCTGTCTTATGTCTTGTCACTGGCTGAAAGAAATGTTGCCTGACGGGAATTTCACTTCTTTGATGGGATATAGAAATGGAACTCAAATCCCAAAAATGTCAATTCCTCATGCTGTCAAAGGGGTTCTAGACATGGAGAAGAGCTGAACTCCTTTGGGCGTACATCCTGCTAAAGAAGTCCTCTTTCGTGCATGGAAGGGAGCTGAACGCTTTCAGAAAGCAGTTCTTCAGGCTAGTCTCTAGAAATGAGAGGAAGTTGAAATCCAAACAGAGCAGAGTCAGAAAGAAAGGTGAGGAGTCTAGAGCCCAGCTCAGTCAGATGAGGGAGGCCTGAAATAATGTTTCTTTCTCACCATCTCCTGTTTGGACTTTGGCAGAGAGTATTTTCAACTCCTGAAGGAAAAGTTGCAGTGGTAAGGAAAAAATTGTGGGTGCCATAGAGGGGTGCTGAAGGCTGGCATAATTGTCATTCTATTCCAGAGCTAACAACGGTGTTTGGATTGTTAGAAGACAATAAAGACAATAATGACTGATGAAATTAAATCAAGGGAAAAGTACTTTAAGAGATTTAAAAATGGAATCGGATAACCTGGAAGATATTTTTGAAAGAGAGATCGGGGTTTGGGGGGACACTCTGGAGACTTGGCAGTTTAGGAGGATAGAGATGGGAGAAGTATCCAGACTGATTGCTGAAGATACAGATATTGATAGAGATAAAGATCCAAGAGAGGCGTATAGGAGCTAAAGCCAAAAAATAAATAAAAATTGAAGTATTATTAAAACAGACAAGAGATGATGGATAGAAAGGAACTATATATATATATATTCTTTTTTTAATATAATGTTGGCCTAATTCAAAATTTAAATAGAAATAGAAATAAGAATACATACCTTTATATGAAGCAATAGTTAGATGGAAAGATTGGAGGTTGAAAGATGGTATTATAAGGTATGTTTAAATAATAGGAAGGTACTTGTATTGTGACTTTGAACAACCAAATAATGAAGGACTATGTCTTAATATAAACATGTGTATTAATACTAGGATGAGCAATGGTGACCTGATTAGAAGCTAGAATAGAGGTAGAAATAAGAAATAGGGGGAATATTAGCAGATATAATTTTATATAACAGAAGTAATAATTTGATAGAAAAGATCAGAAGTTGAAAGATGGTATTATCATGTATGCTTATAATATCATTGGCATTAAAATGGAACATTGAAATATTGAATAAAACTTTAAAACGTATATTAATATTAGGATTATGTAAGTTTGATTAATATAACAACTTTAAAACATGTATATTAATATTAGGATTATGTAAGTTTGATTAATATAACAACTATTATGGTTATCATTATTGATGTTTGTATCAAAATCAATTATACCCAGAGGCCACACTGTTCATGTATTGATATTGATGTATACTTAAAAATAAAAATCCAATAAAACTTGGAAAAAAATACCATTTGGATTTTGTCAGGGAAAGGGGCCCGTGATGGCTCATGTGGTAAGACACTGGGCTTGCTCACCGTTAACGCCAGCAGCTCAGCAGCTCAATTCCTATGAGCGAATAAACTGCGGAGGCGACAAGAAAGGAGCCTCCCCCAATTGCCTACTGACATTCAGGCGTAAAGATAACACCCCCCCATAAAAATTCCTTTCACAGAAGCAGCGAGCCATCTTGGTGATCCCTGGGTAACATGTGCCATATGCTAAATAAATAAATTGGCACGGAAAATGTTCAGCACCTAAGTCCTGAAAGCACTCCAGGTTCTTACCCACTCCCCTGAGACATCCACACTGGGCCTCTGCCTGCTTAGTAACCTGAATGTTCATTTGGTCACAACCAAGAGTACCAGGATAGTGGTCATTGAGCCATGCAATTGTGTAATGTCTTGTTTAAAGATCACTTAACAATCAAGAATCCAGTCCCAAATAAGTCCCATAAATAAAATATGTTCAGTCCTATAAAACTAAGGGCTACCTGTATGGTGTTGATTTTATCTAAATTTGGTATAATGATGGCTTGTTCCGGTAATTTGTTTTGTTTGTTTTGTTTTAGGCAGGTTGATGTATTTTGATAATGATATCAAGCATTGAAGAGAAGCTTTACACCACAAAAGCTATTTATATGGTCTATTGCATTTCACTCTAATGCTGCTTTTGAGAACAGACTAGGATTGTCTTTTGATTATTACCCCAACTCAAATTAAGCCAAACCCATTGGGCTGTATAACCCAGGCTAACAGATATTATTGTAAACTATTCACATTCATGTCTCAGAAATTAGATTGTCTGTTCATATTATAAATGTAAACTTTAAATAATTGAAAACTATGAAAATCAATTTTAGAAAAAAGTACAGTCACATGAAAAAGAAAATATACCCTCTTTGAGTTCTATGGTTTTATATATAAGGACATAATAAAAATCATCTCATCCTTAGCAGTTCTTAAAAATAGGTAGAACAACACATAGAATGAACAACACATGATATATTATACCATGTTATCAATTATTTTACAAAAAGCCAAAATGGAGAAGCCATGTGTGAAAAATTGTTATTGCTTTCATAGGAATGAAGAGGCTAAGTAGCAGCCAATGTTCTCAATCAATTGATCATCAGCATATATAATTATGTAAAAGCCAAATTTTATGAGTTTGCTGGTGTCCAGCATTGAAGTGTGTATTAACACACTGCCAAAGAGGAAAGACATAAACAACGATCTTAGAGAAACAATTGCTGCTGCCCATCAATCTGGGAATGGTTATAAGGCTATTTCCAAAGAATTTGAGGTTCATCATTTTATAATGAGGAAGACTATTCACAAATGGAAAATATTCAAGACAGTTGCCAATATTCCCAATTGAATGAATGTGAACGTCCCAGCAAATTCACATGCAATGCTCAAAAAAATTGCAAAGAAATCCAAGGATTACATTTCAGACTCTACAGTCCTCAGTTACCATCTTAAATGTTGAAGTTCATAAATAAGACAATTAGAAAAAGACTGTGAAGGTATGGTTTGTTTGGAAGAGTTGCCGACATAAACATCTTCTCTCAAAAAAGAACATGGCAGGATTTGCTTATGTTTGCAAAGTTGCATCTGAACAAATCACAAGACTTCTGGCACATTGTCCTTCGGACATATGAGACCCAAGTGGAGATATTTAGATAATGCTGATAATGCTGTCAGCGTTCCAGAAAAAACAAACTCTTAACACCAAAACTCCAAGACAGGCATTTTCTCAAAGTTTCATTTTATTACAGTTGTCATACTGGCAGAAACCCAGAATTTGAGAGTTCTGGGTTTTTCCTCAGTAATTAAAAGTCAAAGACCCATCCTCTGCACCAATAGTCCATCACATGGCCCAATCACCATCCATCCCAAAAGGAGACAATTCTCTAATCACTCCTCAACCAGGTACAGGAAGACATGACCTTGACTGAAAAGAAGAATGCTATTATGTCTAACTACATACACCCTATGAAATCCCCCCTTCCAATTTCCCAGGCTCAGGAATGTGGCAGCATGGAAGCTGCTGCTAATATGGCTTCCAAGCCTGACAAATGCACAGTGCCATATTTGGTGAAAACCAAACACAGCATATCAGCACAAACATTTCATACCAACTGTCAAGCACGGTGGTGGAGGGGTTTAAGTTTAGTTTATTGTCATTGCACCTTGTACAATAAAATTTAATGCCATCTTCAGTGTACATCATACATAAGAAAACTATAAAAATAAAACATACCCTTCACATTCTATACAATTGCAAAACAATGATTCCAAGCATACCAGAAAATCTATAAAATAATGGTTGAAAAAGAAAAGAATCTAGGTGTTGCAATTAAAGTCCAGACCTCAAACTGATTGAAATACTATGCTGGAACCTCAGCAAATCGTAAATCACCGAAATGATAGTTACCCTGGCTTAAACCATAGCTGACTAAAGGAGTTGAAGTCCACAAGTCTTAAAGTTGCCAAGTTTGAAGACCTCTGACTTAAACTTAATACAACACCCAGAAATATTTAAAGCCATTAAACATCTTGGATTAATCTTGAAACAGAAATAATTTTGTTTTAACACATATACCTTCAATTCAAAACTAGTTTTTATGAAGACCAAGTCAAGAAAAGGAGATTGGAAACAAAACAAAGGTTAACCTTCTCATTCTTTCTAACCCTTTCTAAATGGCAAGTAGAAGTGACCCTTTCCACTTGCCATTCCATTACCAAGAATTTACCACCATCTTCATATTAAAAGATTTGTCTTCCAACAAGAAACACAAATTTACAAACTGTCTGAATAGTAAAACAGCACATAGTTTTCTGTGTTAAATGTCAAACCACAAAGTTGAAGAGGGAAAATATTTGAGAAATATTTACTGTGCTTTTTGCTTGTCAAATTTAAAAGGCCATTGAACTCCATAAAGGTTGTGACAGCAATAGAAGTAATGAAGGAGCAGCTAGGCAAACTGCTGAATAGTCTGAATAATGCTTTGGAAATTGTGTAATTTAAGCTTTGAAATTGAGCAAATGAATGAGATCTAAAGGTAAGCTGTTCTCTACAAAACCCACTCTGAACTTACCACACTAAGCCTGGCATGAAAAAGCAGACCAATTTACCAGTTTGCATTTCAAATACTAGATTGCATTTCAAATTCCCAGAGGTTGTGGGAGGAGCTGCTGGCTGCTTGTGAAGGAAGCAGAGGGTGAGTAGAAAAGAGAAAGATAGTGGAATCATATAATTATAAACCAAGAATAACAATAATACATTGAGGGTAAGTGTACTTGAGATTGTGATTTTATTTTATTTCAAAATGACCGGATTAGTTCAGTGCAATACTTGTTTTACAGCTGTCTTTCGCAGTACTCTTTTCAAACTTGGATACTGTCCTCTTTGTAAAAAAATTACTAGTCTACATGGACAGATTACCTATCTAGAATCTCTAATATGTGCTCTCCAAGTAGAAATTAGGTGCCCAATTTAGCCATCTATTGAGCTGCTGTGCTACCAGCCCCCACTAACACAAAAACCCTACAGGAAAAGGGTAATATGGACAACTGTGAGATCTGGCAGGGTGAGAGCTGTGGACCATAAACGCAAAGCTTTTGCTGTGTCCCAGCATAACAGATACAGTGCCCTTGCTGAACTTAATAGGGATACTAAAATGACAGGTCAAGGTAGTTGTGATAATGATAACTCAAGTAAGCCGGGAATCATGGTCCTAAGAAGAAGAACTTACTGTGGAAAGGAGAAAGTTTAAATCAGGTATTGCGCCCCATTCACACAAGAAGAACAAGATATCCAAAAAGAGAAGCCACCTTGGTTGGGAATTCAACTGTAAGGGATGTATATTTAGGAAAGAATACTGAAGTTTTGAAAGAGGTCAAGTGTCTACCAAGTGCTACTGCCAGCAGAGACAAGAAGTGTATTCTTAAGATAGTCAAGAATGCCAGCAAGGACTGTGATGTTGATGCTATTATACATCTTGGTACAAATGATCTGTCCCAGAAGGATGTACTTTCTGTTCAGAAAGACTTCCAGAGCTTGCGGTATGAACTTAGTAATATGGGCTGTAGGCCTATCTTTTCAGAGGTTCTACCATCTCTAAACCAGAGATGGTTTACATCCATCAAAAAAAGGGACTGAGTTACTTGGCATTAAATTCACAGATTTCCTGGATAAACATTTAAACTGAACACCAGGGACAGAGAATTAATGGATACAGAACATTTCTGTCCCAGCAACCTAAAACTAATAAGGATACCAGTGCATGCAAAATAGATGTTTGTGCAGGTAATATTATCAACTTTGATGCCAACCAAAACCAAGCATTTAATAATGAGTACCATATCGTATGCATTAATCAAACAGGTGGCAAGAAAGTAGGAGAAGGCAGGCGCAACACAGGTTATGTAGACAGTAAACACAGTGTCAGACATAAAAAACTCAAGTGCCTATATACAAAAGCACACAGGGTGAACTCGAACTACGAATACATGAAGGTAAATATGACATAGTTGGAATAACAGAAACTTGGTGGGATGAAACCCATGACTGGAACATACTGGTAGAAGGATACAAACTATTCAAAAACAAAAACAAAAAACAGACCCCATAAAAGAGGAGGTGGAGTTGCACTCGTATGTAAAGGACCACTAATATTGCTACAGAAATGCATGAAACCAAAGATGAAAACCTCCTAGAACGCATATGGGTCAACATAAAAGAAAAAAAGAATGACATGGCCATAGGTGTATATTATAGGCCACCCAATCAAGCAGAAAAAATAGATGTCCTTTTTGCCAGCCAACTAACAAACATATGCAGGAAGCACACAACAATAGTAATGGGAGACTTCAATTATTCTGATACCAATGGGAAACTAATTCTGCACCAAGTGAGAAATCAAATAAATTCCTAACCGACCTAGCTGACAACTTTGTTGTCCAAAAGGTAGAGGGTGAAACTAGGGGGACAACCATATTGGGCTTAATTCTTACAAACAGAGAAGAAGTGATAGAGGGAGTTGAAACTGCAGGAGCCTTGGGTGAGAGTGACCATGTCATACCAGAATTCAACATAACACAAACACAAGCAACAGAACATAATGACACCAGAGTTTTGGATTTTGAAAGAGCTGATTTCAATAAACTCAGAGAGAACTTGGGAAAGATTCCATGGATGAAAATCCTCAAGGGGAAAACAACTCAAGAATCTTGGGAAACTCTAAAATGTATGATCATAGAAGCCCAGACCAGCACAATACCACTGGGAAAGATAAGAAAAGATCTCTCTGGCAAATTGAAAGAAAAAAAGGACAAGTACAAAAAATAGAAAGAAGGACATACAACTAAGGCAGAATATCAGCAGATAGCCAGAATCAGCAAAGTCAAAGTCAGGATAGCAAAGGCTCAGAACGAACAAAGACTTGTACCAAAAGTCAAAGATAATAAAGTTTCTTCCAACATATAAATAACAAGAAAAAAATCAAGGAAACAGTCAGTCTACTAAAGAGAGAAGATGGCAAGGAAATAACAGGTAAAAAAAGCAGAACTGCTTAAGTCATTCTTTGCATCCATCTTTACGCAAAACTATAGCTCAATCCACCAAAAACATAACTGTAAAAGACAGATCAGAAATAAAAGTTAAAATAAGCAAAAAAATAGTAAGAGAACACCTGTCTGATCTTGATGAAAACAAATCATCGGGGCGTGATGGATTACATCCCAAAGTTTTAAAGAAGCTGGCAGAGGTCATCTCAGAACCACTGCACCATAGCTTTCAAAAATCCTGGAGCACCAGAGAACTACCAGAGGACTGGAAAAGAGCTGATATGGTTCCCATCTTCAAAAAATGGAACAAAAACAGTCACAGGAAACTATAGACCAATCAGCCTAACATCAATACCCGGGAAGATACTGGAAAAAATAATAAAAAAAACAGATCTGCCAACATCTAGAAACAAGTAAAGTAATAACTAGCAGTCAGTACGGGTTTGTAAAGAACAGATCATGCCAAACCAATCTTATTTCATTCTTCTGCACAGTGACTAAATTAGTAGACCAGCAAAATATTGTGGACATAATACAATATATTTAGATTTCAGCAAGGCATTCGATAAAGTAGACCACAACCTACTTCTTAGTAAGCTAGAAAAAAGTGGAATAGATAGCACCACCACTAGATGGACTCGCAACTGGCTTGCAAACTGTACTCAACGAGTAGTCCTTAATGTGTCTAAGTCAACATGGAGGAGAGTAAGTAGTGGGACGCCACAAGATTCCATCTTAGGTCCAGTACTTTTCAATATCTTCATTAACGACTTAGATGAGGGAATAGAAGAGGAACTTACCAAATTTGCAGCTGATACTAAGCTGGTAGGAATAGCTAACACCCAAGAAGACAAGAACACTATGAAAAGGCCATATCGAACAAAATGAAATTCAATGAAGAGAAAAGTAAAGTCCTACAACTAGTCAAGAAAAACCAAAAGTACACATAATGACTGGGTGAAACCAGGCTCAATAGCAGTAACTGTGAGAGGGATCTTGGAGTCTTAGTGGACAACCAGCTAAATATGAGCCAGCAATGTGCAGCAGCAGCCAAAAAAAGCTAATGCAATCCGAAATTGAATTAACAGAAGGATACAATCAAGATTAAGGGAAGTACTAATACCACTCTATAAAGCCTTAGTAAGACCACACCTAGAGTACTGCATCCAGTTTTGTTCACCACATTGTAAAAAAGATGTTGAGACTCTAGAAAAAGTACAGAGAAGAACAACCAGGATGATTAGGGGACTGGGGGCTAAAACATACAATTAACGGTTGTAGGAATTGGGCTTAGCTAGTCTAATAAAGAGAAGGACCAGGGAAGATATGATAGCGGTCTTCCAATATTTGAGGGGCTGCCACAGAGAGGAAGGGGTCAAGCTATTTTCTAAAGCGCGTATAGGTCAGAGAAGGAATAATGGATGGAAACTGAAGGAGAGATTTAATCTGGAAATAAAGGGAAACTTCAATCAACCAATGGAACAGCTTGCCCTCAGAATTTGTGAGAGCACCATCACTTGAGACTTTCAAGAAGAGATTGGACTGCCATTTGTCAGAAATAGTGTAGTGCTTGGGCGGGAGTTTGGACCAGTTAACCTACAAGGTCCCTTCAACTCTGATTATTTGTATCTGTATCTGTAGTTATGAAAAGGAGAATATGGAATAAAGAAAGAAGATTGGCTCCAATGGTTTTAGGAGACTGCAAGATTTTATTTACCTAGAACATTCCCAAGGCAGTAATCAGTACTGTATTAGCTCCAAATGTTCTTTTGGCTGAACATTGAATCCAGGCATACTGAATGGCTGGATGCTCCCAAGTCGCTGCAGGAAGGCCTCCTAGGCCCAAACAGGGCCTAGCAAGCCTCCCTGGAGCCTCCTTGAAGCAAAAGCAGGATGTGTGGGGATGTGTTTTTGGCCTAGCAAGCCTCTCTGGGGCCTCCTAGGAGCACAAATGGGGTGTGGAGGACAGCACCGGACCCCCCCACACACCCCGTTTTTGGCCTAGCAAACCTTCCTGGAACCTCCTAGGAGCAAAAGCAGGATGTGGGGAGGTAGTGCTGGATCCCCTCCGTGCCATTTTTGCTCCCGGGAGACTACATTTACCTGGGAGCTAATCAGGCCTCGTGGGGACTACTGGGAGGGGAGGGGAGGGGAGGGATGGGCGGGCTGTTCTTCAGAACTACCAGTTCGCTGAACTGGATATAAAATTAACATCTGGTTCACCTGAACCAGCCTGAACTGCTAGAATCCCACCTCTGCATATGCTTCCAGAATCAGTTTATGGTCACTTGTTCATGCACTCATAGCCGTGGAAAGTTGGCATACTCAAATCACTTTTAACTGAATTTTGAGGAATAAATGGAGATCCAATGAATTTTAAAAAACAGCAAATTTTACTTGTTACAATGTATATCTATTTACTCTTTCACACATACATGGGCGCTCCTCCACACTTATCCAGATCCTAGCCAGAGGCACAGACTCTGCCAAGTCTTGGTCCAAAGACGATTCAAAGAGTTAAGTGTGCTTGAGGACCCCTTTTATTTCCAAAAGTCCTTGCTTTGTTCAGGTAATATTGTAAAACTTGGAGATGATTTCTCATGTGGTCAGGCCCGACGTTTTTTGTCTGATTCAGGTGACATTTTTTCTTTTGTTTTCTTAAAGAAATGATTCCTTCTTAGGTACTTTTCCTGAGGGAGCTAGACTCAGACTTGCGGGCTTTTGTCCCTCAGCCTAGTTAAGAATATGGGTAAGTGTGGATGAGTGTGTGGATGTTATGCGTGTGCATGTGCACATGTGAAAGATATACATCTTTTTTTTAAGTTTGCTGTTATTTTAAATTCACTGACTCTTGAACACTTTGTATTATATCTTACTCTACAGTATACAGTATATACAGTATATTATTCTACAGTATAGTCATTTAAATTAATCTGGTACTTTGGATGGAGAGTTATTAAATGGATTTTCTTTAAAGTTTATTCAGAAATTATTGATATTTCAAAGTGTATCCTTAGTATTTTCTCTGGTAAATATTGTGATTTCACATCTCAAATTAACACTATAAACAGAATGCTTTCATGGTTAATAAGTATGAACCTATTGGCTACTGCTAATCCTGTGTCCCTATTCTCTAATATACAAAATTGCATGCTGAAATCTGGGAAATTTGCTTATCTGTAGTTTACCTGTGCCCTGTTGGATATTTGTTTGAAAATATACAGTCGACCTTGATACAATCATAATGAAGCCTGCTTGTTATTGTCATAATGTTAACTCAGTCATGGTAAATGAACGGGCCCCATCCCTCCTCTCCCCAATGCATTTGTTAATCTGTGGGTCATTAAGTGTGATTCCTAGGTATGATTCTATGAGGTTCCTAGGTAATGAAGACTTAGGAGGGGGCTAGTTCAGCTGCCTCCAGCCACTTAAGATCTTCCCCAACCCACTAAGATATCTCATGGTCACTTCCTATCCTTGGGGTTCCTACGGCTACTTTGACCTTCTCCACACCAACCCCTATTATCAATTGTTCACTTATCTTTTGAAGATTTCCAAAGCTCCAGAACAGATTGGGCCATGTTGCAGAAAAGTGGTTCACTTTTTCTCAGATCTGGCAAAATTAGGGCTTTTTTACTTTTTAGATCTCACATTCTTGCATACACTCTTTTTTTTGCAACAGATGGACTTTTCTGTGAAAACTGTCACATCCCTGTAGGCCTCCTTTGCTGCTGGGTAACTGATTCAAATGAGTAACTTTGGGGATTACAACCTGAAAATTAGTTTTGACTGGAGGAGACAAGATGTAGGTAGGTGGTTTGGTAGCTGTCCAGGGTGGCAGCAGGAAAACTGAACTCCTCACAGCAGCATTGTTGCCAGGGATGGCTAAGCCCCTTGTGGCAAACTAGGTCAGTGCAGCCACTGGGTGCCAGGCCTGAGAGCCTTGCATTGCCCGCATTTGCTTGCCTCTGGTGAGCCCAGTTCGGAGGAGGAAGAGGAGTTAGAACTGGGACTGTCCAACAGACTGGGAAGGCACGCCAGGGACTGAGGAAATTGTTGTCCTGGGCCCCTCAGGCATTGAGGGAGGTGATCAACCAGACAGAAAGCTGCCTGCCTGCATAGACACAGAAGGATTAGCTGCTGGTCTCCTCTGAGGAAGAATTGCTCTCTATTCCACTCAGTTCAAGGGCAAGGAGAGCAAAGTATAGACAAGCCCAAAGAAGGGCTATAAGACTACTTGGAGAAGGTCGCTCCACCCCTCCTCACAAGAAACACCTGGAGGGGAATAACTTCAGGAGAAGCCATGGAGAGTTAGTTTTCCCAGGAACAATTGTTTGCTTTGGCTTACACTCCCCCGGCTTCAACTCGTGCCTGTTGCTTTTCCCTTTGCCTCACTTAGAAGATTGCTCTTCAAATTTTGTTTTGGACCTATCCTTCTCTTTGTAGCCTGCTATTGGCCTTTACTTCACTGTGCCTTTGGACTGTTTCTTGCCTTGGACCTGTTTTTTGTCCTGAGGACTGCCCTTGTCTTGTGCCTGGACTCTGCCTTGTGCATTGGACTTAGAACCCTGGACCTTGCTCCATGAGCCAGCTCCATGAGACTGAGGGGGGTTGCCTTCAGGGTAGTGTGGGAGTGGAGCCTTACCGGTCATTGGAGGGCTATTGACTGGAACATTTGTTGAGAGAAATAAAGAACTCTCTAGAAGCCGGCCTGCCTGCCTTTGACCACCTGGGTCATAATGTGATGCTTTGGGTGCTAGAGCATGGGCTGGGCTTTCTTGCAGCAGAGAGCACATATCTCCACGGCTACCCAGATCCCCATGAAAATCCCCTCCCTCAGGATCTGCAGCTGCTTTCTTATTTACTAGATCTCCCCTGCGGCAGACCAAACTGAAGCTCCAAGCTCTCCCATTTCTTCTGCCACCTTTCACCAATGGCACCACCCAGAGAGAAGGGGTTTGGCCTTTCTTGGCAACAGTGCTACTACAAGGTGTTTGGTTCTCCTACTGCCATCCTGCCCGCCACCACCCACCCACATTCTGCTGCCTCCTCTAGCCAAAACTAGCTTTTGGACTGCAATCCCCAAAGTCATTCATTTGAATCAGAAACCCAGCAGCACAGAGAGGGTACCTGCAGCAGTGTGCAACCTGGGATCAAAGGAGATCTGTGAGATCTTGCATCCTCACAGACAATTCCATCTGTGTGCAGCATGTGTAAAGACTTATGGCAGCGATGTTGTAATTTTGAACTGTTGCTAAGTGAACTATTATAATTTGAAGATTATCTGTACAAGATTATGACATCCTCAGGGATGTCAAACTCACATCATTATGGTGGTGTCACATGATGTATTGCAATTTCCCCTCACCTTTGCTAAACCAGGCATGGGCATGGCCAGCGCACAACACAGGCAGGCCACAAGTTTGGCAGCCCTGATCTACCTTGTGAAGTATCACCTAAATTTAGAGAAGGCTTTGCTATGCAAACTAGCTCTAGAGCATATTCACAGTCAAAAAGAAATAAATATGTACAACAACATTCATCTCCTGATCAAACTGAAGAATGAAATATATTTTCCAGTATTTTTCATTTTGTCTTAAGCTTACTCTTAAACCTGAGATTTCATTTAGTTTCTATGCATAATATTTATTAATAGTCAAATTTATTGACCTTTTTAATTTTTAATTTGACTTTACACAAAATGCAAAAGTGAGAGAATTATGCTCTCTGCAGAGTTGAGTACAGAGAGTTGAGTTCCCCTATACTTGTTAGATATGTGGAGATTGGTGGTACAAAAACAATAATTGGACAATATAGTGTGCCAAAGTTTTCTAAATGTCAGTGTTTATGAGATCACCAGGCAATAATAGTATACATGGCAGAGGTACAATTAAAAAGCTACTGATCTTGAAGAAACATTGCTGTCTACCTGCAAAATAAAATGTAAGCTAGAAGGCTATTGGAATAATGTTCTGTGGCTGGATGAGACCAAAATAGAATCAGGTAGAATTTCAGATAGATATCAAATAGAACTTTTTGCTTAAATGAAAATGTTTGGCAAAAGACAAATGTGATATTCCACCAAAAGAACCTTACTCCATTTGTGAAACATTTGGAGTATCATGGTTTGGGCCTACTTGTTTACATCTTGTCCAGAATGAGATTATTTATTATCATTAATAAATTGTGAATTCCAAATTGTACTGGCAAAGTCTACCAGAAAATGTCAAGATATTGTCCATGAAGTGAAGCTTAAAAGAAAGTTAGTTATGCGGCAAAACAACAGCCCAAAACACAAGTTCTACAATCACAGAATTATTATAGCAGAAGAAAGTTAATATTCTGGAATAGCCAGTCTTGACCTTAATCCTATAATAATGTTGTGAAAGGACCTGAAGTGGGCAGTCTGTCCAAAAAAGTCCACTATTACTCCTGAGGTTTAACTGTTCTGTAAGATTAGTGGGCTAAAATACTTCCACGCTGATGTGTAAAACTAATAAACAATTATTGGAAATGTTTATACTTAAATTTTCAGTATATTTTACTGCAAGAGTATATAAAATCTTTCAGTTACATGCTATTAGCCATTCAATATTATGTAGCTCTTATTTCAATATTATTATGTAGCTCTTATCAAATTATTTTCCCTTTTACAGATGTACTTTTTGTTTTTAATCTTACTTTAGAAATAGACTTGGTTATCTTCACTATAATTTGGTAAACTGTACTATATTTAACTCTTTGAAACTTGGTGTTTGAACACAGAAAATGAAATTTTAAGTTGTGGACATTAGATTAAATCATAATCTAAAATAATTATTTGGATTTGGAAGGAAGAAGTACAGAATTCTTATTTCCTTTTTATTTTTCAGATTGCAAACAATATTTAGGAAATTTGATGAAATAAAAAATAGTGACAGTATGATTTCAAGCAGTATCAATGGTGAGTATGTGACTTTGATATTAAAAGATAATCCTAAATGAATATGTAAAATGAGTTTAGAGTCTCTTATAATCTTAACTGTCACAAACATTAGATGTTAGTAAATATCATTGAAGAAAGTGTGAACTCTTTAAATACATTACAAAAACTTTATGAATGTTTTGAAATTTCAATATTTAATTTTATGATAATTTGTATTCCTTGATGCTTCTGTTTTGCTTGTAATTTCTGAAGCATTAAAGGTAGAAGTGATTTTTTAAATTATTATTTATTATGTAAATAAATAAATTTATTATTATTGTTGTTATTATTGTTATTATTATTATGTAACATAGCACTTAATGGTTTGGATTTAAACCCAAGAAGGCCCAGGTTCAAATCCTCCGGCAGCGAAAGAGTTCATGGATGATCTTTATTCAAAGTCTTCAGTCCATGTAAAAAAAATGTTACAGTCTGAAACACCCACAAGGATGTTTTTACAGTTTTCCTGAGCATCTCCTCCTCGGGATGTAAATATAACAGATATATAAAAATAAGATAATACTATTTTCTCACTGTTTGAGAAACCTTTTTTGCACTTTGATCACTTTTACACAGTTTATGGAAAATCCTGCCTCTAATAGCTTATTTATGTCAAAGTACAGTATAAATGTATATATTGTTAAAATTCTAATGTCTGTTTGATAGTTTGTTACCTTCAGTTGCCTAAATTGGAAAGAACCAGAGTAATTCAAATAACTTACTTCACAGAATGCTAGAACCCGTGACTCCAGTGCAAATGAAATTTGGGGAAGTTGTTGTCACTTCAGTAGCAATGTGTTGCTACTGTTCCTCATTGCTGCTGCAGTCAGCTAAAATCATGTGATCCTCATTCCTTGACAGCTTCCCACAAATTGATGGGGAAGTCAGAAGGAATTGATATGATTGCCAGTGTTGGTTACCAGCTTCCTACTAGCAAAGTCTTTGCAAGGAGAAATTAGGTGGAGAACTTGGTAGGGAATGTATTAAGTTCCTTGATAAGTCTTCTACTTCTTCGACACATTCTCAACTAGTCTTGTCAATTCCTCTGGGCTCATGCTATGCCTAGCCACTCAAGCAATCTCTGCTCTCTTTCTCATCTGGCAACAGCTATACCAAAAGGAAAGGAATGGAAAGGAAAGTAGAAAAGAGAAAGGAGAGGGAAGGGGAAAGGGAAAGGTGTTTCCAATGCTCCCTACCAGCATTCCACAAGCAAAATCAGTGGGGAAGTTGACACTCTAACAGGATCTGCAGCATACCCAGTCTTCTGGATCAAGTTGGACAAATAAAGACGATTCCACGGTAGCCCAGTCCCAAGCTATGTAGATTTTTAAGGTGACAACCAACACCTGGAATGGCACCTGGAAATACACTAGTGCCAGTGCAGCTCATGTAATAGTGGTGTTACACTCTGCAGTGTATCCAGCATCATTTATCTGTGCAGCCCCATTGTGCACCAGTTGAAGTTTCTGAATGGTTTTCAGAAGTAGAGTCACATGTATAGTGTTGCAGATTAATTTAAGTGAGAGGTTACAAGAGCATGGGTAACGGTGAGAAAGCCTGACCTTCTGATTGCTCCTTGTTGAGAATTGCAGTATTCAAAATCACCTCTTCCCCATAAGTACCCAAGTGTGTGAAGGTTGTCTTGGGTCCTTCCTAACTCTCCACTACAAAAAACAGGGAGCAAGCACAGACACCAAATAACCAGCTTTGATGGTAAAATCTGCTGTTTGTCAATGGGAACAAGAGTCATCCACCATTCAGGATTTTATGTTGGGGGTGGAATATATGGAGAAGAAATTATTTGTATTTTTAATGATGTAGCCTGAAGAACTAATGCAATCTACTGATAGTGACTGAACCAATTTTGTTATATCTTATCCCAAGAGTTCAGGAATTGATTAGGCTGAAAGATTTAACCCACTTCCCATTTTCCAGTGATTTATATGATTAAGGAGGAATCTTAATATAGATCTTGGTTCTTACTTTAGATTTGTATTTCAACTGCTGTTATAAGCAACGTCCTCTTATTCAATTTGTTTCTGCATCATTTTTGCAATATATAAAATAAAAATCCTAGACCTTTTTTCTTAAGGGAAGCAGGATCACAATGCATATGTTGGTGAAAGTACATAGTCTGTCAAGATTTGAACAAAAATCTCTGCTGTTAAGTTTATGAGTCTACCTCAGTATAAAAATACATTTTAACTATAGGCCCGAATTTAAATGGCTTGCTGAATTAAATATGTAGTTTGCAAACATATGTATGTGTTTTGAATTGTGCTTTTATTTTATATTTGTAAAACTTTGGTGAGAAATGTATTCTACTTTTATGAACATCTATGAAATGGGAGTCTTATTGGCAAGCAAATTTATGTCACTGGCTTTATCCGAAACACTGGTACAGCTTTCTTTTTACAGAAAAGCCTTTGAGAGTGTGCCTTTGACATGATTGTTTACAACAGCCGGAGATAGTTGTGTACAATTGGAGACTGAGAACACAGAAGAAAAGCAACAGAAAGACAGGGGGAGGGAGGAAACCAAACAAAAATGCCATACATGTTCTACTTCTACCTTATATGATTATTTGTAAATATTTTATTTTGCTGATCTTCTTTGGCTGTAATAAGATTTCACTAGATTTTATTACGCCAGTATAAATCAGATTATCGTTTTGGTCATGTGACTAATCCTGATTATACATGAATCCTTAGGGATTGTAAGCAAGATATGTTACCCAAACACATGCCTTGTGTTTTGATGATTGCTTTAAAAGCCCTTATGGAATGGATTTCATTGGTTGTAAGCAGATTCTTCAAAGAAAAAAAGGTAAGAGCAAGGATAGAAATAAAGGAGAAGAGGAGTCTTATTATAATACTGAAATGCCTCACTGGTATAAGCAGTAATGAGTGTAATAGATGGAAGGAGTTTCCTAAAACAAGAAGGACTTTTATTTTGAAGTGGCTTAGCAGCTGTTGCTTGTTGCAGTATAAAGCTGCAGATCTGACTGGGTCATACAGTGCTGTGTCTGTTTTCACACTGCACTGGATTGAGCGTGGCGCAGGAACATAGAGTCTTGTACTGTATTTGGTTTCCTTGAAAAATCATTTGGTAATATTTTAACTGAGCAATGGCAGTAGGGGATGGTGAGTACCATATTCTGGTTATGTGTTTTTATTATTTAAACATAACATAATCGATCATTTAGTGATCAAAAAAATTAAAATAACCTTACAGTTGGTATAATAAATATGAAGATTTGAATTTGTTGCACTTGAATGTTGAAAACCTTCGCTAAGCATATCAAATGCATATTATACCATAATTTATTTAAGATTTTTAACTATTTTAAATTAGTCTTAAGCAGATACACTAGTACTATACATCTACCGATAGAATAGTTCTATTTCTTTCAGTTGTGTCCCTGGTTTTATGTTCTGAGAAGCTGAATGTGTCATCATACCTCGTTACAAATTAGAGTAAACATATCCTTACTTTATTATGATATTATATTTTATGTCAAATAAAAAGGATAATCTTTAAAGAACAAAGATATGTGAAAGTCCTGACCTAAGATTGCTGTATAATTCTGATCTTATGAAGTATGTTGTCATAGCCATCATCTTATACAATCTACTTTAAGCATCTTGGCCCAATAAAGATTAAAATGTGTTTGTTTTATTTAAACATGTTGTTCAAATGTACTATTCTTTAGACATTTTATGATGTTATGGACAGAGTATTGCTTTCTTTTGTGGAATTTGATATACAAGCTCCATATCTTATATATATGTCAGCTTTAAGTTTATTCTGCAGCTTATATTTGGTGCTCAAGATAATCTATTCATAGTTTAGTTTTCCAATAGGAATAAATAACATGTTTGAAGGTGAAAGCATTGAATTATTGCGAGCACATATCTATTTGTGAAATGAGTTTTCTTACTGTATGAATTCCCATATAGTAGGAAATATTTATATTCTAATGCTTAGAAATCAAGAGAAACTTCAAATTTTAATATTATATACACTGTTAACTCACTGACAGTTTATAAATGTATTTGTGTTGCAAGTTCATCTCCGCTTACATAATTAAAGCAGTTTATGAGCTTTTTCTCAGTATAAGAAACCATCCTTTAATCTTCCTTTTACTGGGCAATCTGAAAACTTTTTATCTATCTAACATTGCATAGATTGTTATGATAAATGTATAAATTATAATGTTTGTATTTAGATTAATCATCATTTTGTACGAGTTTTGCATGTGGAAAAGGTTATTGTTAAGTTTTATACATTTCGGTAAAGTGAGATTTTATTTTCTCTGTAACATATCTTAAAGCTTTCTGGAGTACAGCCAGATTCTAAACAATCTTATTAAACATAGTAAAGAGTGTCTTTTATAGATTTGCTTATTTGCATTATTTATGGACTCATTTTTAATCAGTACATTATTTACTTTAAATACAGTAGCAAAGTATGCTTGAATAACTATCATGGCAAGAATGTAATTTTTATGCCAAGTATTTGGTTTCTAAATGAAATAATGCAGCATGATTTCAGGTAACATTAGCATGAAAAAGCCTTGAGTAAATGTCAGATACAACTGCAGTCCTCTAAAAGATGCTGTAAGTATATTGTAAGTTGAATTGGGAAGTAATTAAGTAATCCCCAATGCTCTGAGAGGACCTGAGCCCAGTCCCAAAGCGATCTGGAAGACGACCCACTAGTAAGCAACTCATATATCCAGATAAATTATGGTCATAATAAAGAGACATATTGGTGATGTGTTGAATTTGCACCCAAATGCAAATCCAGTCTTGATTACTGGGAAATTTACTCTAGGTGACTTTAATTTTAATACTACTAAAAAAACTGATAGAGATTAGTTCTTGGGGTGTGTATTTGTGTGTGTGTGTGAGAGAGATAGAGAGAAAGGTTTTCAGATAACATATTTGTTATGTGTTGTTACAGTGCAGGGCACAAGATCAATTTGTACAATTTAAGATCCCATCAGCAAGATATTGTTTTGTTTAATGTGAATTTGTTGGCAGTTAATTGTTTTTTTTAATTAGTGAGTGCAAAATCAGAATGTATAATAATATTGATACAATAAATTGATACTTTGTGTTTACTGTACTTTTGGTAGTAATACAGTATGCAAGGCCTTTCACTCAATTTGTTCCACTTCAATTTTATCAGATAAATGTTACTGACAAGACCGGAATCATCTTATGGATTTCATAATTAAAATATTGTAACTTAACCCTTCTTAATCCAGTATAAACTGTTATACTATATTATTTTTGTTGTAGTTGGAAGATTTACATTTGTTGAAAAGGCATACATGGATAAATTCCTGGTCCAAATCATTCTTAATAACTGTTAAAATAGATTGTCCTATAACATGCTATATTTACTGTCAAATTAGAGTATATTTAACAGAAACTTCCTTGTACTTTAAAAGTTTAAAAAATGTATTTCAAATAGATTGAAGTTATTGCATACTTCTGTTTAATTCTGATGCATTCAAGGAAATATATTCATACATTGTCCTTGACCTCATTTTTAAAGGTCTTAAGTATGTTTAATTTTTCCTGTCTATAAACAATCTACATTTCAGTATTTTTTTTTGGACTGAAGCAATTTCAAAATACTATTATTTCAGGCAGAAATAGCATTTTGTTTTAAGAAGAAAATATATTTAGTTCATCCATGGAATTATAAAAAAATAATGCACTATGTTGCAAAGAGGACCATGCTAACTTCTAAAGAAGATTACTATGACAGTTGTAGTCACATTTTCCAAGATTTTCATACTAATAAAATAAAGACCTTACAAAAAGAAATAAAACTACTCATTTTTTTTATTTCCCATACCCTTCCTCTAGTAGAGGATATGAGAATTTTATATTCCCTAAAGTTCTTTTCTAAAGATCAAAATATTGTATGAAAAGCTTTGATTATATAGTATTGTCTGAAACATTTTTAAAAAGTTGTAATTTTTTAATTTCAAGTAGTTTAGTAATATTAATCCTCATTACACACAACCTGTAAAAAATTCTCACCATATTAAAAGACTTATTTTTCTGGAGATAAACATTCATAATTATTATTTAAGAAGTATGTTCTTTTTAAGACCTGATAGACATTATTTTGTAAGGATTGCCTTCAGTACTTGCTGCTTTACAGTTTTTGTAAACTCACACTTGTGTCGTCAATGATAATATCTTACTATCTTGCCCTCTGATGGTATCTTTTTCAATTCCCTTCAAATTTCCCAAGTTTCAAGAAGCTTCTTCTGTCACTATTGCATTAATGTGTATAAAATATTTAAGCTTTGATTTCATGATTAATGCTCTCAGTGAGCAATCTAGTTTTACATAGAAAATAGAATTCTGGTAGGGACTTTGGAGGCCTTCTGGGCTAAAGTCCTGTTCCCTGAAGGAATTTTCAGATTATCCCAGACAAATTGATGTTAAATATTTGCTTGAAAACCTCCAATGAAGCATAATCCTCAACTGCTGTATTCCATGATTTAGTAGCTGTTAAGGTTTAGACCCTTCTCCTTATTTCAGGTTTGGATCTGTCTATGCAAAGCTTCCATCCACCGGTTCCTGTCCTAACCTCACAGTATCAAAAATAAATCCACACTCTCTTCAAGTTCCCCTTTTGTTTTTTAGGCTAAGCTATTTTCATTGGGTAAACATTTAGCTTACAATTTTCAAGCCCCTCATTGTCTTTGCTGCTGTTCTTTGCATTCTGTTTAGTTCTTTAGCATCTTTCTTTTATTGTGACCAAACTAGTCACAGTATTTAAGTGTATTCGGATTAGGTGCTATGTTTAATTATTTTAATTATACCTCTGTTGATTACATTAGCTATTTTGGTTTCTGTATGCTGGGTCATGCTTTATTTGTGGTTTATCAGGAAATACAATTCTCAAAAATACTACTGTTGAGAAAAGGGGGGGTGGCTCTATATATTAAAGAAACAATTAATGCTAGACAAATCTTTACAGATGAAGATGGAAGAATATTGATGGTAGAAGTAACAATGAATAAAAAACATATTGTTGATAGCAATATATGCACTTAATCGCAAACAAGATGAGTTTTATGGAAAACTTCATAAGAAAATCATAGAATTGGAATATGAAAATATTTGTGCGGTAGGAAATTTTAATGCAATTGTAGATAAACACCCCCTAAATCCTTTTTTAAAATGATGGAAGCAATAGGAACGCAAGATGTATGGAGAGAAACACACCCCAAGAAAAATCAATATTCATTCTATTCAAATAGCAATAAATCTTGGTCTGGAATAGATATGGCATGGATGTCATCAAAATTGAAAATTGAAAGATAGAAATAGAACCCAATGTTTGGGCAGATCACAATCCGATAAAAGTTGTATGGAAAGGACGAAATAGAAAACTGAGATGAACATTGAATCAAGTGATATTGCAAGATAAAATAATTTATACAAAATGGAAAAAGAACTGGACTATTTTTTTTCAAAGAAAACAGGAAAGAAAGAGACTTCCTTGCAAACTGTATGGGATACTGCTAAAGCGTATATCTGGGGACCAGTTATAACTTACATGGAGAAGAAATAGGAACTCAAAATGAGAGAAACACATTCCAAGGAATATCAATATTCATTCTATTCAGATAGGCATAAATCTTGGTCTGGAATAGATATGGCATGGATGTCATCAGAATTGAAATACAGGAGACTTGAGGTAGAGTTACAAAAAGAACCACAAAAAACAAACTTAAAACAACAAATGAATTTAACTAAACACAAATTGAATATTCTCCTCCATGCTGCTGCGAGAGCCCAGGATGGGTATGACTCCTCCTGATGATATCATCAAGCTGAGTCCATCTAGTATAAAAGTAGCAGCCTGTGGGAGAAACCCCCCAGCTTTGACTCAGCTTCTTTCAATGGCCATAAGCTGGTGTCTCTGAAAGCAGTTTAGTTAACAGCTAAAGTGAAAGCTATCTTCATCATTGGCATAGCTCCTAGAGAACCAGTGCAGCTGTGCCTTCAGGAGAGTGGGGCTCCACTCTCCTGCAACGCTGAGGATTCGACATTTCTCATCCAAGGGAGACTGTAAGTAGGGAGCAACCCTTGATCCTCCCCCACAGTCTTCTCTTAGCAATTTCGGCTGCCATGATCATTAAGATGGCATTGGTGATAATAATGCCTCTCAGCTGATCGTTAAAACTGCAGTTTTCACTTTATTGCTGATTTCGCCGTTTGGGGCTGTTTACAGCCTAAGGAGCGATTTTACCCCTGAGTAGCCTGTAGCTCTTGAGAGCGGCCAATTTGGAGGCTTCTTCTTCTAAAGCCCTGGTCCCACTGCACTTATGGATGCAAAGAGGATGTAAAACGTTAAAAAAAGCTTGCCATCTGTTGGAAAACGCTATGCATCCGTTGTGTACTCACTGCATACGTGTTTCATACACTCTATCCCTTGAGCATCTGTCCACTGTGATTTCATCTGCGCAAAAAGTTTTGAGCTGCACAAAACTTTGTGAACGGATGAACTTTCCGCCACGTACGATGTACATCCGCGACATATATGGGCAAGAAACGTTCTATGTCCGTTATCATCCGTTAAACGTCCGCTGTATCCTCTCTGCATCCTCTGGCCATCCCCTCAACTCACATCCGCTGCAGCTGAAAATAAAGAGGGAGGAAACAAAAGGTACACAGAACGTCTACACAACGTTAGTAGCATGGAAATAGAAAGGATGTAAGTGTATGCATCTTGTATATAAAGTATTAAAAACGGACAAAACGTTTGTATCTGGGATGTATCTCGGATATTTAGGATGTCTGGAGTATGTCTAGAGTATGTAGAAGGACACCTAATGGACAACCGATATTTTCTATAAAAAGGGGGAGAAAATCATCTGGATCTCAGTATGAGTCCAGCAGCCGTGGTGTACAGACCTCTTCACCCTTGGTCTTGGTCTTCCACATCATCAAATGTTCTCCACCATGGATGATGAAACAGTCCTTATGATAGCTGCGCTCATTCATAACCAGAACCCAAACCTGTTCAGACTGTATCAAGTTTTACACAGAAGGAGAGGAAGGAGACGTCCAAGAGCTGTGTGGCTCCAAGGACCCCCTACCCATGACACACAAGATGTGCCCTACTTCATCGTTGGTGATGACGCATTCTCCCTCAGAACCTACCTCATGAAGCCATACAGTTCAAGATACCTCGCCTGTGGAGAGAGGATCTTCAACTACAGGCTGTCCAGGGCAAGACGGGTGGTGGAGAACGCCTTCGGCATCCTGGCCAACAGGTTTCAGATACTTCTCACTACCATGCAGCATGACCCAGAGACTGGGAAGAGCATCGTGGAAGCTTGCTGCATCCTGTACAATCTCATGCGCACCCGCTACCCAGTCTTGCAGAACAGGCTCGTGGACCTCCAACAAGGCAATGGGGACATGGAGCCTGGGGAATGGAGGCAAGGGGAAAACCTGATAGACACTCAGGATGTGCAAGGCCCCAACAGAGCCTCACGTGAAGGGAAGAAGCAGCGCAACCTCCTGAAATACTGGTGCAACTCCCCAGCTGGAGCGGTGGAGTGGCAAGACAGGATGATAGATGATTAATGGATGCTTCCTTGAGGCTGTCGCATAACACTGATGAGGTTGTACCATGTATGTTGAGTGGTCCTACAATGAATAGGGCATTAATAAAGAGCTTTGTTTATTTTAAAATGTGTTAATCAATGAATAAATTGTTATTAATAATAAAGGTCCATATGTGTGGCAGCTGGGATGGTGGACCATATAATCCCACTGTGGTTGCACTGGAGGTTTATCTATCCCACAACTATCCTTATCTATCCCACTAGCATGCAAAGGCTTAACCATTTTTTTCAAAGTTTTTACCAACACTTTATTAAGTAAACAAAATGAACCAAGTGAACTGTATTAAGTGTTTTAAGCAAAGATAAACTTTATTAAACAAGTAAACAACTCAGTCTCTGAGACTATGAGTCAGAATAGACTATTCTGTGTGCGTGCTGCATCCTTTTATATCCGCGGAGCGGATGCAATTCATACCCCCTGCATGCGCAGTGAACGCTGTGCATCCAATATACATCCGCGCGGCATCACCTTTGTTTCCTATAGGTGTACGTGATGTATCCGCTTCATCCGCTATGCATCCGCCCCTTCCGCTATGTGTCCGCTTTGAAATTCTCCCCCGGAACCCCTTCGGAGGTGTCATCCGCTTCCATCTGCTTTCATCTGCTAGGCTTCCGATGAACATCCGTTTAACATCCCCATTACATACTACCCACGTCCATTCTTTTCCGTTGTATTTATGCAAATTTTCGCCACTTTTTGGAGCAGATGAAAACGGATGGAGCCACCCCCAAAATTTTGCTCGTCCACTCTGTCCTTTATGCATACGTTTTGCGTCCATTGGCCAGTGGGACCTAGCCTTAAAGAAAGTAGCGAGCAGCCATTTTAGGTGACATCATCCCCCAGAGGTCAGCTTCTACTATTCATAAGCTCCTATTCAGGCTACTGCACAGATAACACATAGTGAGGATCGCTTCCAGCACCTTTGTGTCTATTTATACATACTACGGATAAAGACAAGGTCCATACAGATCCTTCAGGCCTGATCTCTCAAGGCCCCCAAGCTGGTAAAATGGAAATTTATGCTCCTACAATTGAGATACATAGATTTTGGTGATACATTTATAAATATGTTCACGACAATATACCCAAAACAGAAGGCTAAAGTAATAATGAATGACGAGGTGATTCAAAATCTTGCAATCCAGAAAGATATAAGGCAAGGCTGCCCATTATCTCTGTTATTGTTTATTCTAACTTTGGAAGTATTAATTACAAGCTTTTGCAAATGACTTAGTTTTCATCTTAGAGGAACCGTTACAATCAGGCTTGAGACTTATGGAGAAATTGGAGGAATATGGAGAAGTTGCTGGACTAAAAGTAAACAAGGAAAAAACCAAAATGATAGTCAAAAATATGATAAATAAACAGAAGGAGGAATTAACAAAGGGAATACAGATAGTGAAAAAAGTGAAGTATCTAGGAATCTATTTAACTGCAAGGTGTATAACAATTAAAGAGAACAATTATACCAAACTAACAAAAAAAATAAAATTGGGCTTGGAGAGATGCAATTTTCCTTAATGTGCAGAATAGCTGCAATAAAAATGAATATTCTGCCAAAGATACTGTTTTATTTTAAAATATACCCATAAAAGTAGAGAAAAAATATTTTGAGAATTTGAACAAAATAATGTCAAAGTTTATATGGCTAGGAAAAAAACCAAGAATTAAATTAAAACTATTGCAAGAATCAAAAGAGAAAGAAGAGTTTAGCCTGCCTGATTGGGAACAATATTATCAAGCTGCTCTAGTTACATGGGTAAAAGAGTGGGTAATCTTAAGGAATAGGAGATTATTAGTATTGAAGGGCCATGATATCCAATTAAGGTGGCACACGTGTCTTTGATATGAGAGAAGCAAGGTTCATTGATACTTTCAAAGGCACTGCATAAGAAATGCTCTATTGGTGGTGTGGAATAAAATCAACACAATTATACGAAAATACCAGGTTGACTCTCCACATTAGAAGTATCCAATGTCAGCATTCCAGAAAACCTCAACTCCAATAAATAACTCCAAGACAGACATGTTCTCAAAGTTTCCTTTTATTAGAGTAGTAAACTGGCACATCTGAGAAATCCCAAATCTGAAAGTTCCGGGTTTTCCTCCAATAAGTAATAAAATTACAAATCCACCCCCTGCACCCATCATTCTATCACTTGCCCCAATTATCAGCTTGAGAAATCCTTCCCAGCTTGAGAAATCCCCTCAACCACTCCTTAGCAGGTGCAGGAAGAACATGACCTTGACTCTAAAAAAGAATGCTATTATGTCTAATAGCATACTTTCCATAATATTTCTCCCCCCCCCCATCTTCCCATGCTCAAGAATGTGGCAGCGTAGAAGCTTCCAGTGCTAATATGACTTCCAAAGCAGACAGGTGTCCCCCCTTGAAAAAAATCATGCCCTGAAATATACAATAAACAAAACACAACAATGTATTAATGTGCTGTCATTAACTTAAACCCCCTCCTCCCCCAAGGGACCCTTTGGCTTGTCAGGGAATGTGTTGTGGAATTGTTTAACCAACCTATCTGCTTGTACATTCCAACTTTTCACCCAAGTAGCTCCTGACAAAAGGTTGCTCTTCCACAGTATTAAATATTGCAGTCATCCTCGTTTTACTAGGGAGCTTCAATTTTAGATATTTAGTTGACAAAAATACTTTGTTACTCATCTTAAAAAGTGGTTGGAGAGATCTATGTTTATCTGTATGTTTCTTGTATTCTTCAGCTGCCTCCGCTAGAGCTTTTTTTTGTATTCTCCCAGCCTTTCTTTATAGATTCCATCCAATCTATTAAAGACATGGATGTTGGGGGTTCTTTAGGTAATTCAGGCATAGGAACAAAATCCATGCCAGTAAGAATAGCGCAATTAACAGATGAAAATGGAACATTATGTGAGGAAAAGAAAAAAATAGTGCAGAAGTATTATGAGAATCTATATGAGCAAGAGACAGTCGCAGAAGGGAAAATTCAGCAGTATCTGAGAGAGGCAGAATTACCAAAAGTACCTGATGACACTAAAATAACGCTAGAAGAGAGAATAGCAATGATGGAACTGACAGAAGCAATAAATGGACAAAATCTGGAAAAGCCCCAGGTCCAGATGGGCTACCAGCAGAATTTTATAAGACATCACAGGAAACAATTTGTCCTATAATGCTTGAAGTAATGAATGAAGTATTGATAAAAAATAAAGTTCTTGATTCATGGACAGAGGCATATGTTAAACTCATACCAAAGGATGATACTGACCCACAACAAATTAAAAATTATAGACCAATATCCCTGTTAAATGCAGACTATAAAATATTTGCTTCAATAATGGCAGAAAAACTTAAAAATACTTGAATCACTTTATATATTCAGATCAAAATGGATTCCTACTTAAGAGACAAAAAATAATATGAGGATAATACTGAATACACTGGAATACTATGAAGCACACTCAGAAAAAACAAATGGCATTGGTCTTTTTAGATGTACAGAAAGCTTTTGACAATGTTAATTGGCAATTTATGCTGTCGCAACTGGAAGAGATGGGATTTGGAGATAGATTCATTAAGACAACTGAGGCGATATACAATAAGCAAACAGCAAAAATAATGCTAAATGGAGACCTGACAAGATAATATTAATATCCAAAAAGGTACTAGGCAGGGATGTCCGCTGTCGCCATTGTTTTTTGCATTAACCCTGGAAGCACTGAACAAAAATATCAGGAAAAATGAAGAAATAAAGGGAATGGGGGAAAAAAAGGAGGAGTATAAACTACATACATTTGCAGGTGATCTGGTCTTTATATTGGAAGAACTATTGGAAACAGACCCTGAGTTAATAGAAAAGAGAAGAATATGAAAAGATTGCAAGACTGAAAATAAATAAGGAAAAAAACAAGATTCTAGTGAAGAACAGGAGAGAAAAACAAAAGAAAATACGAATGGGCAGATTAAATATCCATATCACAAGTGAAATATCTAAGGATACAAATGACAGCAAGATGTGGAACTCTTAAAGAGGGTAATTATGATAGAGTGAAACAACGAATTGCAACAGACTTAGAAAAATGGAAAAGTTTACAATTATCCTTAACAGGGAGAATAGTGATGATTAAAATGAAATACTGCCAAAAATACTATACTTATTCCGAATGATTGCAATAAAATTGAGGAAAAAATATTTTGAGCATTTAAATAAAATGATGCTGAATTTTTTTTGGCAAGGAAAGCAGACAGGAATTAAGATAAAATTGTTGCAAGATACAAGAATGAAAGGAGGCTTTGGTCTACCCAATTGGGAATTATTAAGTGGTAATATTGATGTGGATGAAATAATGGATTGTATTGAAAAATGTTAGACTGTTAACATTGGAAGGTCATGATTTGCAATTGGGATGGCATGCATTTTTATGGTATAGTAAGAGTAAGCAGATGGATATTTCTGGAGACATTATATCAGGGATGATTTATTAACAGTATGGGAGAAAATAAGGGAGTATCATTATATGAAAATACCAGCCTGGTTATCAACAATAGAGGCATTTGCATATCCAAATGTTTTTGAAATGGAACATACTATCAGATACGAGGAAATTTTAAATGAAAAGGGTGAATTCAAAATAAAGCAAGAATTAGAGGAACAAGGGGTAAATATAGATTGGTATTCATATTTCCAAATACATTGAAGATATGAAAAAGATGGATTTATAAAGAATTGATTAAATTAGATAAAATCTTAGCAGACACTGAAGAGAGGATGATTAAAAAATTATATGGTTATCTATTGGAAGTGAAATTAAAAGAAGAGCAAGTTGAAACAATGATTGCATGTGAGAAAAATTTTGGATATGGGATAAATTTGGATAAATGGCAGAAACTGTGGACAAGAAATTATAAATTAACAATGTCATTTGCTTATAAAAAGAATTTGTAGAGGTGGCATTTACCCCCAGCAAGAATAGCGAAGATGTTTAAAGTCAAATCAGTGAAATGTTGGAAATGTCATCAGATACCTGGATCATATTACAATATGTGGTGGACATGCACTGAAGCTAAAAGATACTGAATGAGAATACACATGTGGTTGGAAAAAAATGATAAAAAAACACATAGATTTAAAACCAGAGATATTTTTATTGGGAATTATGCCTGAAGATTATAATAAAGAGATAACATATTTAATTATTAATTATTAACAGCAGATAGAATTGTATTTGCACCAAATTGGAAAAATGAGAAAATTCCGATGGAAGAGGAAACAATTAAGAAAATAATGGAATGTGCGGAAATGAGTAGACTGACAATGGCAATTAGAGAACAGGAGGAAAAAGAGTATTACAAGATTTAGGATTTATTTTATGAATGGTTAGATAGAAGAATAAGAAATTGAAATATGTGGTAATAGCAATAATATACTATAGTAAGAGAATGACTATAATTTAGCAAGAATGAGATGTTTTTTTAAAAAACAACTATAATGATAATATAATAATTGAATAATATGATATAAAGTATTGTTTAGAATGGTTTATAAAGATAAGTAAGAAATGTACAATAATATTACTATATGCACAAGATATGTGTGTTCAACTGACACACTGTAAAATTGAAAGATGGTTTTATTTTTTTATCTTTGTTGTTAAAATAAAAAAAAACTTTTTTTTTTAAAAAAATCCATGCTGGTAATTATTTGGAAAAGAGTCAAGCCAGTGCTGCTGTGTACCACATTATTATAAATCACTTCTGCAAAATAGCAATAGATCCGCCCAACACCTAATGTATTGTTCCACCATAGCATTTGTACATTCAGTGGCCCTGTTACAAGAAAGATGAAAAGCTGAGGAAAGTCCTTGGGACAACTTAATGGACTTTAAGAACTCCCTCCAGAACTTACAGTAAATTGAACGCCTTGGTCTAAAATCACTCGCCTTGGTACTCCATGAAGCCAATAAATATGCTTCACGAACAGTTTTGCCAGTTTTTTAACTGAAGGTAATTAATTACATGCTGTGAAGTGGGCTTGCTTGGAGAACAAATCAATGACAGTCGAAATCACTGTATTCCCTCCACTTTCTGGTAATTCCTAACAATAAAGTCCACTGTTATTTTTTCCCACAGCTTTGTTGGTTCAACTACTTGTTGGAGAAGTCCAGGAGATTTCTGGACTCTATTTGTCATGGTAGCAGTAATTGAGCAGCTTTTTACATAGTTCTCGGCATCAATTTTCATTTCTTCTGATCAAATGTACAGTTTTTAAAAAACCAAGTGCTCCCCCCAACTGCGTTTCAGTCTCAGGGTACTAGGTACATAAATCTTGTTTCCTTTCCAAGCCAGTCCTTCGCTCATTGTCAAATCGGTCTGATTTTCAGTAAACCATTGATCGTTTAAGAATGCTGCTTTCAAGTCTGCTGTCAGTTTGTAGGGAGTCAAGAACTATGTTGGGCTTGGCCTCTGATGTTGGGCTTGGCCTCTGTGTTGGGCTTGGCTGCCAGGCTGGGCTTCTGAGATCATAGTTTGCACTACTTCATCTCAGCAACTTTCAAACTGGGGCTTCCTTATTGGCAGGAATAAATTTCAGTCTAAAATTAAATCTCTTAAAAGTATTGAGCCCAGCGAACTTGTTTTGGGGGAAAGCTTTGGAGGGATCTTCAGAGCCTTGAGGTTCTTCTGATCAGTCCACACCTCAAAAAGCTCTGTAACTCCCTTCAGGAAACGCCTCCAGGATAGTAAAGCCCATTGCATGGCAAAAGCCTCCTTCTCCCAAACTGCCCACATATGTTCTGTATCAGTCAACTTTTCTGACACATAAGCACAAGGCATCAGTTGGTTTTGAGAATTCTTTTGAAGTAGCATCACTGCTACAGCCACATCACTGCATTGGCTTGGACTACAAAAGGTTTGGATCCAGATGTTGGAGGATTAGCTCCACTGAGAAGAGATGTTTTAAAGTTTCAAAAGATTTTTTTGACAGTTCATTGTCCAAGTGAGAGGTTGATTAGATTTTGGCTTGGTCGGAGAAAGACCAATTTTTAGTAACTCTGTTAAAGGGAGCACAACCTTGGCAAATGAAGGAATGAATTGTTTATAAAAGTTAGCAAAATCCAGGAAGCTTTGAAGTTGTTTACGTGTCTTTGGAGGCTGCCAATCTATCACCACCTTCACCTTTCCAGGGTCCATCTCAGTCCCCTGATTTGACACTCGGTAGCCCAGGTAGTCCAAAGATTCTTTGTGGAATTAGCATTTTGACAGCTTTATGTATAGCTTGGCAGCTAAAATTTCTTCAGTACTTGTCTGACTAATTTGACATGCTCTTCCAGGGTCTTGCTAAATATAAAAATGTCACCCAAATAAACAAGGACTTCCTTGTACAAATGTTCATGTAACACTTCATTGAATAGCTGCATAAATATAGCAGGGAGCCCTTGGAATCCAAAAGGCATTCCTCAAAACTCTCCAGAGGGCAGTTCAACACCATTTTCCACGTGTCTCCCTCCTTTATGTGGACTTGGTAGTAGGCTTCTCTCAGATCTAACTTGGTAAAGATTTTGCCTTTGGACAGGTGATTTAGCAAATCCTTCATTTGGGGGAGGGGTTATGTGTTTGTATTCACACCCCATTCACGCCATGGAAATCAGTGCATAATCTGAGACCACCATCTTTCTTCTCTACATAATATCGGTGCTGCCAACCTAGACTTTGCTGATTCGATGAACCTTCTGGCTAAGTTGGAATCAATGTATTTTCTCAATTCAGTCATCTTGGTCGGTGTCATGGAGTACATCTTTGGTTTAGGCAGCTTTGTCCCAGTTTGATGGCACAATCAGTGGCTCAATGAGGGGAGGGGATCTTGCATTCCTTCTCACTAAATGCCTCGGCTAAGTCTCTATATTCTTTAGAAACCTGGGGTTCTCCTGGAGAAGAGTCTGAAGCAGTAGTTGCTGTTTCTAGCTGTGGGCCCCTGTTGGTTGGCAGTTTTATATCAGGAGGGACTGGGGGCAGCAGCCCAATGCCACTTATGATTTTCCATTACCCATCTTCCCATTTAATGGTAGGGGCTCATTTGTCAAGCCGAGCAAGTCCCAATATGGCAGATTCTAACATTTTTGGAACTTCTTTAAATCATATGAGTTCACAATGCCTTCTGATTTCTAATCTGATCAGTTCTGTAATCTGGGTTGCTGGGACTCCTCCAATTAATGTTCCAATTACATGTTCAAACTTGATTGGGCGTTTTAGGGCTTTAATTTTCATCCCTAATTGCTCAACGATAGTAAGCCCAATTAGACATCTGGTACATCCTGTATCTATTACTGCTTCTAATTCCCCAAACTCCCCAGTCTCAGGCACCACCAACTTCACTTTAATTGTAATGGGGGGGGGTGGCTGCACTCATCATGGGGTCCTCTTCATCATTTGCCTTTCTGGGAAGGATTTCTTTGGCTGGAGCTTCCTCACTCTCTTCTGTGGGGAGGGGAACCTCTATGGCTTGACTGGCAAACTGACTGGTGTCTGGTGGCTTCTGTGGACCTCTTCTGCCTCTGGCAGCTGTAGTGGGCCTTGGTTGTGGAACCAGTACAGGGGCCAGACATTCCGAAGCCCGATGACCTGCTTTAACACAACAGTATCCCTGTAGGTTGGGTAGGAGCTGATCAGCAGGTTTAGTCAGAGGATGTCTGGCCAAAGTTCTCCTAGGGGGCCTCTCAGAGGGAGGTTTTCAGTGTGGGTGAATTTCTCTATCCAGAACAGTGGACATGGTATACCAGTCTTGCAATTGCTCGGGTACCCCTCCGATGCCACAGGCTTTTCTGACTTCTTGATCAATAGCTTCTTTAAAATAGTGCAGAAGTATTCTGTCAGGCCAATGCATGAAATTTCCTGCAGCCTGTCTAAAGTCATACACAAAGTTCTTTTATGAGCAGATTACCTTATTTCATCACTTTTATTTTATCTTCATTTTTACCTACTCTTTCTACTTTATTAATCCCATCTGTAATCAGAGAAATAAGTCGTGATCTGTTTAATATTGGTCTCCATATTGATCTATATGTGCCCAGAAATGGCTGAGGAAATAAGCAAGTTTTTCAGGCTTCCCATCAAATGTTGCTCTAAACCTTGGTGGCGCTGGTCTCACTGGTGGAATTGCCATGGCGACCATCGGTGGGGCAGGGACCTGCTGAGGTGCTGCTGCGGTTGGCAGAAGGGGGCCTGCAAGGGTGCAGTGATGGATCGATTGAACTGGCATCGGTTGAACTGGAATCTGCTGTGCCGCTGCTGCTGGCTGCTGGATAGAAGCCTGCTGAGCTGGTTGCTGAGTTGGAAAATGGTAGATGGCTGCAGCCTGTTGCTGGATCTGACCTCATTGCTGTGCTGGGATTGCTGCGGCAAATTGGCCCCATGGTCAGTTTGAAACAGATGGTGGTCAATCTGAAACAGGTGGTGCAACCGGTGCTGGCATCCACTGGCACTGGACCCACCCATGGCCCAGCTTGGGGGAATACATTCCGCAGGGGATAGCATAAAGGCTGGCTGACAAGGGGGGAGCAATTGGAGGTTGCAGCATCCCAAATGCTGGCTGCATCTGCTATCTCCTCTCTGCTGCTTGCCCTGCCGTGCTGAACCAATTCTCCGGTCATCTCTCCCTGAGTGGAATGATGCAGATGCCATGCTGGTTCCACTGCCAGGTCCTAGATCAGGAAAAGTGAACGTGGATTGTGTTAAGTTCCATCTTGGTTGTGGAGGTTGGGACTGTGGGACATAACTTCCCACTTCAAGTTCCTCAAAATGCTCCAGGAGCCCTGCCAATGATTGTCTTCAAGACGGAGGCAACAGGTTCCAGTCTCGGGAGTTGTCGGACTCCAAAGCTCCCACATCTCTCCCTGCTGGCTCATGGGCTGACTTCATTGGGCTGGAGTCAGAACGTTATTCAGGGAACTTTTCCTCCAGTCCCATCTCCAAAGTTGGATCAGTCTGGTAACTTTTCCAGGAATCCATTTCTTTGGGCCAAGTGCCTAGTCTCTCCTCTGCAGTATCAAAGGCTCACACCACATCTTCAGCAGGAGAATACAGGGTCTCGATAAGTTCTCCAGTATCCATTCCCCCTGCTTCTTCTGTGATCTCCTCCCCCTCTTCCTTCTTTGCTGAGTCTTTGCATTTTCCAAACTTTAGGTAGGTACTGGGGCTCAACACCCCAGACAGCCCCTTTTTGGGGGTATTGGTAGCTATTTAAAGATTTGGGATAATGTCAGCATTCCAGAAAACATCTCTCAAATAAATAACTCACAGTCATTTTCTCAAAATTTCCTTATATTAGAGTAGTAAACTGGCACATCTGAGAAATCCCAAATCTGAAAGTTCCAGGTTTTCCTCCAATAGGTAAGAAACTATAAATCCACCCCCTGCACTCATCATTCCATCACATGACCTAATCACTATCCTTCCCAACCTCAGACATCCCCTCAACCATTCCTCAGCCACTGCAGGAATAATATGATCTTGACTCTAAAGAAGAATGCTATTATGTCTAACCACGTACGCTCCATAATATCCCCCCTCCCATCTTCCCATGCTGAAGAATGTAGCAGTGTGGAAGTTTCTGGTGCTAATATGGCTTCCAAACGTGATCCCCAAACCTTATAAATGTGAATAAATTGTCTCATATAAAGACATGTTAAACGGAAAAGGTGAACTGAAAACTAGACTAGGATTAAAAGAACAAGGGGTGGAATTGAAGTGGTGGCCATACCTTCAAATGCAGATACAGATAATCAGAGTTGGAAGGAACCTTGTAGGTCATTTCTGAAAAATGGCAGTCCAGTCTCTTCTTGAAAGTCTCAAGTGATGGCGCTCCAAAGGCAAACTGTTCCATTGGTTGATTTGTTCTCACTGTCAGAAAGTTTCTCCTTATTTCCAGGTTAAATCTTTCCTTGTTCAGTTTCCATCCATCATTCCTTTTCTAGCCTACAGGCACTTTAGAAAATACCTTGACCCCTTCCTCCCTGAGGCAGCCTCTCAAATATTGGAAGACCTCTATCATGTCTCCCTGATCGTTCTCTTTACTAGACTAGCCAAGCCTGGTTCCTGCAACCGTTCATTGTATGTTTTAGCCTCCAGTCCCCGAATCATTCTGGTTGCTCTTCTCTGTACTTTTTCTAGAGTTTCAACATCTTTTTTATAAAGTGGTGAACAAAACTGGATGCAGTACTCTCGGTGTGGTATTATTAAGGCTTTATAGAGTGGTATTAGTACTTCCCTTGATCTCGACTATATCCCTCTGTTAATACAATTTAGGATTGCATTAGCTTTTTTGCCTACCGCTGCACACTGCTGGCTCATATATTTAGCTGGTTGTCCACTAAGACTCCAAGATCCCTCTCACAGTTACTGCTATTGAGCCTGGTTTCACCCAGTCTATATGTGTACTTTTGGTTTTTTCTTGCCAAAGTGTAGGACTTTACTTTTCTCTACATTGAATTTCATTTTGTTAGATAAGGTCTAGTGTTCTAGTCTGTCAAGATCTATCTGGATCTTGAGCTTATCTTCTTTTCTTGGGTGTTAGCTATTCCTGCCAGCTTAGTATCATCTACAAATTTGGTAAGTTCCCCTTCTGTTCCTTCATCTAAGTCATCAATGAAGATATTGAAAAGTTCTTCAAAAAGATATTGAAAAGGCCTCAGACTTGTGGCATCCCGCTGCTTACATCCCTCCATGTAGACTTAGACCCATTAAGGACTACTCGTTGAGTACGGTTTGCCAGCCAGTTGCAAGTCCATCTAGTGGTGGTGCTATCTATTCCACTTTTTTCTAGCTTACTAAGGAGTAGGTTGTGGTCTATTTTGTCAAATGCCTTGCTGAAATCTAAATATATTATGTCCACAGTATTTTGTTGGTCTACTAATTTAGTCACTGTGCTGAAGAATGAAGTAAGATTTGGCATGATCTGTTCTTTACAAACCCGTGCTGACTACTAGTTATACCTTTACTTGTTTCTAGATGTTGGCAGATCTGTTTTTTTATTATCTTTTTCAGTATCTTCCCGGGTATTGATGTTAGGCTGATTGGGCTAAAGTTTCCTGGGTCTATTTTTTTTCCCTTTTTTGAAGATGGGAACCACATCAGCTCTTCCTGGTAGTTCCCTGGTACGCCAGGATTTTTGAAAGATATGGTGCAGTGGTTCTGAGATGACCTCTGCCAGCTCCTTTAAAACTCTGGGATGTAATCCATCAGGCCCTGATGATTTATTTTCATCAAGATCAGACAGGTGTTCTCTTACTATTTATTTACTTATTTTAACTTTTATTCCTGGTCTGACTTTTACAGTTATGTTTTTGGTGGTTTGAGCTATAGTTTCTTTTTGATTGAAGATGGATGCAAAGAATGAGTTCAGCAGTTCTGCTTTCTCTCTGTTGCCTGTTATTTCCTTGCCATCTTCTCTCTTTAGTGGACCGACTGTTTCCTTGATTTTTTTTCTTGTTGTTGGAAGAAACCTTTTTCATTATCTTTGGTTTTTGTTGCAAGTCTTTATTTGTTCTGAGCCTTTGCGGTCCTGACTTTGTCTTTGCTGAATCTGGCTATCTGCTGATATTCTGCCTTAGTTGTATGTCCTTCTTTTTATTTCTTTTACTTGTCCTTTTTTTCTTTCAATTTGCCAGAGAGATCTTTGTGCAGCCATGCTGATTTCTTCTTGGATTTCTTGTTTTTCTTTCTCAGAAATGTGCTGGTCTGAGCTTCTATGATCATACATTTTAGAGTTTCCCAAGTTTCTAGAGTTGTTTTCTCCTTTAGGATTTTCATCCATGGAATCTTTCCCAAGTTCTCTCTGAGTTCATTGAAATCAGCTCTTTTAAAATCCAAGACTCTGGTGTCATTATGTTCTGTTGCTTGTGTTTGTGTTATGTTGAATTCTAGTATGACATGGTCACTCTCACTCAAGGTTCCTGCAGTTTCAACTCCCTCTATCACTTCTCTGTTTGTAAGAGTTAAGCCCAATATGGTTGTCCCTCTAGTTTCACCCTCTACCTTTTGGACAACAAAGTTGTCAGCTAGGTCAGTTAGGAATTTATTTGATTTCTCACTTGGTGCAGAATTAGTTTTCCCATTGGTATCAGATTAATTGAAGTCTCCCATTACTATTGTTGTGTGCTTCCTGCATATGTTTGTTAGTTGGCTGGCAAAAAGGACATCTATTTTTTCTGCTTGATTGGGTGGCCTATAATATACACCTATGGCCATGTCATTCTTTTTTTCTTTTATGTTGACCCATATGCGTTCTAGGAGGTTTTCATCTTTGGTTTCATGCATTTCTGTAGCAATATTAGTGGTCCTTTACATACGAGTGCAACTCCACCTCCTCTTTTATGGGGTCTGTTTTTTGTTTTTGTTTTTGAATAGTTTGTATCCTTCTACCAGTATGTTCCAGTCATGGGTTTCATCCCACCAAGTTTCTGTTATTCCAACTATATCATATTTACCTTCATGTATTCTTAGTTCGAGTTCACCCTGCTGTGGTGCTTTTGTATATAGGCACTTGAGTTTTTTATGTCTGACACTGTGTTTACTGTCTACATAACCTGTGTGAATGGGGCGCAATACCTGATTTAAACTTTCTCCTTTCCACAGTAAGTTCTTCTTCTTAGGACCATGATTCCCGGCTTACTTGAGTTATCATTATCACAACTACCTTGACCTGTCATTTTAGTATCCCTATTAAGTTCAGCAAGGGCACTGTATCTGTTATGCTGGGACACAGCAAAAGCTTTGCGTTTATGGTCCACAGCTCTCACCCTGCCAGATCTCACAGTTGTCCATATTCCCCTTTTCCTTTAGAGCTTTTGTGTTAGTGGGGGCTGTTAGCACAGCAGCTCAATAGATGGCTGAATTGGGCACCTAATTTCTGCTTGGAGAGCACATATTAGAGATTCTAGATAGGTAAGCTGTCCATGTAGACTAGTAATTTTTTTACAAAGAGGACAGTATCCAAGTTTGAAAAGAGTACTGTGAAAGACAGCTGTAAAACAAGTATTGCACTGAACTAATCCGGTCATTTTGAAATAAAATACAATCACAATCTCAATCACATTTACCCTAAATGTATTATTGGTATTCTTGGTTTATATATATGATTCTACTATCTTTCTCCTTTCTACTCACCCTCTGCTTCCTTCACAAGCAGCCAGCAGCTCCTCCCACAACCTCTGAGAATTTGAAATGCAATTGAAACAATTCAAACTGCCCCTCTCTTTTCTACTCACCCTCTGCTTCCTTCACAAGCAGCCAGCAGCTCCTCCCACAACCTCTGGGAGTTTGAAATACAATGACGCTACATGAAGGATGTGAAAGAATGGGGTATCAATCGATAATTAATGGTATTAGATAAATTATTAGTGGGGATTATCAATAAAATGATAAAGATAATATATAAATATTTACTAACTATAAAATGAAGGAAGAACAAGTTGTAGAGACAATGGTAGTATGGGCTAAAAACTTTGGATACAACATTGAATTGGATAGGTGGCATAAACTTTGGGAAAGAAACAAGAAATTAACATTAGTTACATCTTACAAAGAGAATCTTTATAAAATGGTTTATAGGTCGCATCTTCATCTGGCAAGATTGGCTAAAATATTTAGTAACACATCCCCAAAGTGTTGGAAATGTAAACAATCACCAGGTACATACTACCATATGTGGTGGACTTGTAAAAAAGCAAGGAAATTGTTGTGACAAATGAAAATATGGTTAAAAAAAATGGTTGGACCAGAACTATTTCTATTAGGAATTATAACAGATAGTTATAGTAAATTATAGTATAATATAGTATAGTATTACACAACTTGAGGGCAGCAAGAATGCCCAGCAATCAAAAAGTGAAAACATCCCTTCAAAGGAGATATTAAAGAAAATATTAGTTTGCACAGAACTGGACAGATTAACATTAGAATTAAAAAACAAAGGGGAGACAGAATACTATGACACATGGAACAAATTTTATCAATGGCTGGAACTGAGAGGTAAGAGTTGGAACCTGAAATAACTAGGTTAAATAGACCCTGAATGAGATATTATATATGTATTAGAAGGAGTATATTGGTAAAAAATACATGACTTGCAATGTATAAGTTGTTTTTCACTTTGACGGAGGAAACGCCAGGATGGTTACACTGTGTTTGATACACCTATATGTAATTTTTATAAACCTATATGTAAATAAGAAAAATATATACAAAAAAAAAAAAAAAGAATTGAAAACGTGTACAAGAGATTGAAATCGAACCCAATGTTTGGGCAGATCACAACCTGATAAAAGTTGTATGGAAAGGACAAAAAAGAAAACTGATAGGGGAATGGAATAGAATAGAACAGAACAGAACAGAACAGAATAGAATAGAATAGAATAGAATAGAATAGAATAGAATAGAATAGAATTCTTTATTGGCCAAGTGTGATTGGACACACAAGTAATTGTCTTGGTGCAAATGCTCTCAGTGTACATAAAAGAAAATATATATTCGTCAAGAATCATAAGTACACCACTTAATAATAGTCATAGGGTACAATAACCAATCAAATCATACTAGGAAATAGTCAATATAAATCGTAGGGATACAAGCGACAAAGTTACAGTCATACAATCACAAGCGGGAGGCGATGGGTGATAAGGAGTGATGAGAAGATTAACAATAATAGTAGTGCAGACTTTGTAAATAGTTAGACAATGTTGAGGAAATTTTTGTTTAGCAGAGTGATGTCCTTGTGTCTCGTTGTTCTGGTGTGCAGTGCTCTATATCATCATTTTGAGGATAGGAGTTGAATCAGTTTATGTCCGGGATGTGAGGGGTTTGTAAATATTTTCACAGCCCTCTTTTTGACTTGTGCAGTATACAGGTCCTCGATGGAAATTGGTAGTATTTTTTTTTTCTGCAGTCCTAAGTACTCTCTAAAGTCTGTGTCTGTCTTGTTGGGTTACAGAACCAAAACAGGAAGTTATAGAAGTTGTGCTATTTTGATGACATTTTTTTTATGTTAGAAGTTCATTCTCCTCCACATTGCTACGAGAGTCCAGGAATGGGTAAGACTCCTCCCCCTCGATATCATCGAGCTGAGTCTGCCAAGGTATAAAAGCCAGCCTCTGCTGCTCCCCAGCTTGACTCAGTTCCTAGAGCGTCAAGAGCAAGTGTCTCTGGAGGTTTTGCTCTTTATCAGTAACTATCTCAAATTGAAAGGAGAAAGCAAACAAAAAATAACATCAGCACAGCTCCCAGAGATCCAGTGGAGCTGTGCCATTAGGAGAACAGGGATCTGGGACTTCCAGTGATTTTTAGGCTCCCTCGGTGACGGACCGAATCTACTGTTTTGGTTTGTGCTCGCCCCTGGAGGGCTCTGATCTATCTGATTTGGGGCCAAATCCACCCGGTAGAGGTGGTGGAGAAAGGGGAGAACACCAGCTGAATTGAGGGGAGCCACATTCCCCCCATTAGCAAGGCATAAAATTCCTCTCTGAAGGTGGGTGCAGCAATGGCCAAAATGGCCATCCCAAAGAGGAATATCTGACCAGACAAGATCGTGCAGGAGTAGAGAGAAGAAGAGGACAGCTTGGTGACCGGACTAAGCAGGATTAACATCTGAATAAAAAGTACCCTGGAGCTAAAATACTTAAGAACTCTTAGGAAAAGATTTTTAAACCTGTGGCAGGTTTAAAAGGGGGGGGGGAGAGATCTGAAAAAAGAGGGTGGAACTTGGACATACTAAAGAGTGCCACCTGATGCTGAAAGAAATTAATGTGAACTTTTAAAAGACTTTTAAAGAATAACAAAATAAATGAAATGTTTCTACAATCAAATAGAGCCATTGAAAAGTGAAAGTGGAGTTTGGAACTTTGTAACAAAGAAAGAAGCAAGAAGAAACTGTTCTGGAATTGTTTGATGATTTTGGAAACTTTGGAAATTAATTCTGGGAAGCAATCTTATAGAATTTAGTTGTCTAAAAGTACTGGGAAGTGTTGAAAGATGGCAGAACTTTATTTGGAACTGAAAATGGTACCAAAAAAATGAAGGAACAATTGCAGATGGAAGGAGAATCATTTGGCTTTGTTCTGTTCAGCAATCTCTGGAAATGGTGGTCTTGGACTATGATGATCAGCAAAAAACTTCAGAAGAAGATTTGAATAAAGGAGAGGCCAACTTTAATAAAATTGGGATGAGGTTTGAAACTCAAAAAGAGGAAAAAGGGACTTAAAACCTGGAGATTAGAGGAGGTAATCAGAAAAAGGAACAGTGTGAGAAATAAAGAGCAGAAAGAAGGATTACAGAAGGAAGCATTAAAGAGGGAGGGAGACAAAAATTGGAGTGAGAAAAAGAGGGGGAAAATAAAAGGGAAAAGAAATTACAAAAAGCAGAATTGGGAGGTAAAGAAATATGGGAAACAAACCAGAATTAAAGGGAATAGTTTGATTGATAGACACATGATAATGGTTAAAATAGTCTGACTGAGGAAGAGGAGGAACAGCCAACAGGGAGTGGGAGTGTGGCTCCAGAGGTGGTGGAGGAGGCTGGGGAAGGGCAGAGTCCGGCTGAGCAGTCAGAGGAAGATCCAGGCCCATCCCCTTATACATCCTAGGTTACACAGGGAAGAGAGAACCAGGGAAAAGTGAGATCTACTCAAGAGGAAATTACCATGATCCTCCTCGTGGCTTGCAGGTGGGAGCTAAGTATATAAATTTTTGAGCTACGTAGTTAGAATTGCTGGGGTCAATTAGTGTTTATCTTGAAAGAGGCTTATCTTTGATGGAATTCTTCCCATGGACTTTTCCCGGTTATTTGCCTGGAGTTTATGATTAGTTATCTCGGCTTGCTTCAGAACTCTCATCAATGCAATTTGTTTTCGTTTTCTGTTACCTTCATTATTTACTTTTGTGACTTTAAACTGTGCCTAATAAAACAGTGAAGTTATGTTGAAGGCCTTACCGGACTTTAATATATGTTTTGGGTTATTTTGAATGACTATGAGTCGTCACAAATAGAGGATTCTACATGGTGATTTAAAATAAATATTTTAGAAATAAGAAATTATGTAGAAAACAGGAAAATACATGTAGTTAAAATGGAAGATAAAACAGGAATTGTTAATGGAATGTACGATAACAGCTAGATCAAATAAAAAACAAAAATATGTAAAATACAATTGAATTATATTAATGTCTATTAAGGATTTATAAAATGTGATTGAAATTGTTAGGAATGTAAGTCACCTAACAGTTATTTGGGTTGGAAATATATAAACTAGGATAGACATTTTAATACTATGTCTTTAAGAAAATCCTGAAACTATAATTGGATGTGATTTCTCATATGGCCATAAGATGGAGCCAGAAACCTGGGTTGTTTAGTCTCAGTGAGTATCTATTCCTTCTGTTGGAGAGCATTGCCGTTCCTCCTAATGACTGTTACTGATTGTTGATGTAAGTCTGTTACTGAACTGTTTTTTGATACTGGACTTTGATATTTGGATTATCCCTGAACTGAACACTGACTGCTTTATCTGTGAATGACTTGGACTGCTTATCTTGGACTGTGCTTAAACATTTATTGGAAGGAAAAACCTATATTAATTTTACAGTGTATCTGTGAGCTGTTTTGTGTGTTATTCTTAACTACTCTCACTACGTCTCCCTGTATGCGCTCATTCTCTGAATGGGGAATTTCCACAACACTGGTTATGGGCCCAGGCCATACCAGGCTCAGATAACTGAGAGTTGGTGTGACTACATAGTACTGTATAGAGACAGCTGTTTACTGTTTAATTGTGGTTTACTATCCTGGTAAAGATGGCACAAGTCACTTCAAATTGACTATCACTGATAACCCGGTTGGATGGAACAAACTATGCTTCCTGGTCTATGAAGCACAGTCTACTTTTGCACAGGGAAGGGTTATGGACTGAAGTTTAAGACCCACCGGATGTAAATGCTTGGGATCCAGCTAATGAGGACGATGCCAAGAAGTTTGCTGACTTTAAACAGAACAACGAACGAGCTCTTTGTATAATTGGATTAACACTGAGTGACCAGCAGCTAATCCATATTTGTGGAGAAGAGTATGCTGTTAGGTATTGGGAGAATTTGAAGAGGATTTATGTTCGTGACAGTGTAGGTGCACACATACATCTTACATATAAACTGTTTAGAGCATGTCTTCTGAAAAGTGGAGATATGTTAGCTCATTTGAACTTCATGAAAAGAACTTTTCAAGAACCACATGAAAAAGAACTGATATTGTCAGAACTGCATCAAGTTTATATCATTCTTTCCTCATTGGATGAAAGTTATGATTATGTTTCTTCACTGAGAGTCCTGACCAGAGATAAACTGACATTGACTGACATAACTGGAGGTTGTTAGAAGAAGCAGAAAGATGACTGGATAGGAACCAACTGAGAAAGAAACAACCACAAGAAGAGGAATTATCTTCAACTGCCTATACTGTTAAGAAATATTTTTCTTGTGGGGCTAGGGGATGAAGGGAAAACAACGGAGTACTGGTAATCAGTACTAAGGCTAAAGGCCCTGTCACACTGCCCAACGGATGCAAAACGTTTGTAAAAAGGACACAGCGGACGAGAAAAATGTTCCATCCATTGTTATCCGCTCTCAAAAGGGGCAAAAATTTGCATAAACAGAATGGATAACAGGGAAAGGAACGGATGGGAGGAGGACGCAGAGCGGATGGAAAGCGGATATGGAACGGAAGCCCAAAGGATGGAAGTGGATGGGAGCGGATGGCACATCCGCTAGGCTTCCGGGGGAGCACAGCAAAGGGGACGCGGAACGGAAAGAGCAGATGCAGAGCGGATGCCGAGTGGATGAAGCGGATGCAGAGCGGAAGCCTAGCGGATGCACAGCAGAAGGCCTAACGGATGCCTAGCGTTAATTGCGCATGCGGGGAGGATGCATTGCGTAAGTCTCACGGATATAAGGGAAGCAGCTCAGAGCAGGTCACCATTCAGAGGAAAGACCTGCTGCCGGACGGATTGACAGCCTTGCCTGCCCTGCCTGCATGCCTGCCTGCAAGCCTTGCTGTCTACCTGCCTGCCAGCCTTCCTGCCAGCCTTGCTGTCTACCTGCCTGCCAGCCTTGCTGTCTGCCTGCCTGCCAGCCTTGCTGCCAGCCAGTCTGCCTGCCAGCCTTGGTGCCTGCCTGCCTGCCAGCCTTGGTGCCTGCCTGCCTGCCAGCCTTGGTGCCTGCCAGCCTCCCTGCCAGCCAGCAACCCCACAACCATGGGGAAGAACAGAAAGCCTCAGCCATCTGCTGTCAGCCCTGGCAAGAGGGACAGGGCCACCATCCCACCCCCTGGCCCTCACTTTGGTTCTGCTGGGGCTTCTGTAGCATGGGCTCGCTCTTCTGGAGCTGGAGCTTCTGCTAGTTCTGCTTCTGGAGGAGCTGATGATGCTGCTTATGGTGGTGGTGCTTCTGCTGGTGACTATACTGATGCTGCACCCTAATGGCTTCAGACAAGCACTCCAGCACCAGCCACCTCCACAGCACCTGGACCCTTCACCCCTGAGACTGAGCGACCAAGAGAAGTGCCAGAGACTCATTTTTGTTTTATACTTGTTGTTAATAAAATCTATCTTTGATTCACACACTTGCTTCATTTCTTTTTTTTCATAAAGTCTTGGTGGAAACTTTTAGAAATGGTTTAAGCCTTTGAATGCTTGAGGGATGGGTTAAGATAGCAGTGGGATGGGCAGGGATACCTGTGGAATAGCTGTGGGATGGGTAAGAATAGCAGTGGGATGGGCAGGGATACATTTGGGATGGGTAATAGCTGTGGGATAGATAAACCTCCAGTGCAAGCATAGTGGGACTGGATGGTCCACCCTCCCAGGTGCCACACCTATGGCCCTTTATTATCAATAACAATGTAATCATTGATCCACACATGTCAACATTAACACAACTCTTTATTAAATGCCCTGTTCATTGTAGGCCCACCCAACATACATGGCCCAATCTCGTCAGTGTGATGAGACAGACTGAAGGAAACATCCATTAAGCATCTATCATCCTGTCTTGCCACTCTACTGTTCCAGCTGGGGAGTTGCACCAGTGTCTCAGGAGGGTGCGCTGCTTCTTCCCTTCACGTGAGGCTCTGTTGGGGCCTTGCACATCCTCAGTGTCTGTCAGGTTTCGCCCTTGCCTCCATTCCCCAGGCTCCATGTCCCCATTGCCTTGTTGGAGGTCCACGAGCCTGTTCTGCAAGACTGGGTAGCGGGTGCGCATGAGATTGTGCAGGATGCAGCAAGCTTCCACGATGTTCCTCACGGTCTGTGGGCGATGCTGCATGGTGGTGAGAAGTACCTGGAACCTGTTGGCCAGGATGCCAAAGGCGTTCTCCACCACCCGTCTTGCCCTGGACAGCCTGTAGTTGAAGATCCTCTCTTCACGGGTGAGGCATTTGGAGTTGTAGGGCTTCATGAGGTAGGTTCTGAGGAAGAAGGCATCACCCCCCACGATGAAGTAGGGCACATCTTGTGTGCCGTTGGGCAGGGAGTCTGGAACTGGGAAGCCCATGATGAGGTTGCCTTCCAGCCCCTCCTTGAGGTGACTGGCGTTGTATACCTGGGCATCTGAAGATGAGCCGTTGCCTGAAGCATCGATGTACATGAACTTCAGCATCGACCATGGCGAAGAGGATGATGCTGAAGAAGCCCTTGTAGTTGTGATAAGTAGACCCCGACTTGGCTGGCACTTTGCAGGCCACGTGCTTGCCATCGATGGCTCCAACGGTGTGGAGGAAGTTCCACCTCTGATACCACTGGTCTGCAACTTTCTTCCGAGGTTGGAAGGTTCTTCCAACCTTCTTCAGTGGTAGGGCACTGGAGGAGCTCCTTCACGTATTCTTCGATGATGGCCTGCACCACTTCTCTGACGACAATGCTGATGGTGTTGTGTGGCACCCTCCAGCCGTTCTGCATGCTCCTGTAGGTGGTCCCTGAGGCCAGGTGGCGCAGAGTGAGTGCCACCTTGAGCCCAGGTTCCAGGCTGGGCCGGAAGTTGGTGTTTGCCTTGGTCAACCTGGGTGTCAGCCGCTCCACAACTTCGTCAAACATGGCTGGAGGCATCCTCATGATGTTCTGGGATGCACGAGTGTCTTTGTTCCTGAGCTCCACCATCAGCTTATTGTACAGTCCGTACTCTGCTCTTCTGGTGATCCATCTTCAGACCCATACGCTTCTTTGCCGCCTCTTTTTCTTCCCGTAGTAGAGTTCACAGAGCCTGTAGATGGCTTCGCACTGTTGCAGAACGATGATGGCTGCCAAAAGGACTTTGTTACAATCCACGGTGGACATGACTGGATGCTGTGGAAGAGCAAGTGTCAGATGAAGGCTGCAGAGGTCTGCACCGCAGGGATGCTGGTCTGAAAGTGAGATGCAGGTGAGTTGCTCCCCCTTTTTATAGGCAGTATAGGTTTTCCCCTAGGTGTCCCTTTGCATCCTCTAGGCATCCTCTAGACATCCTTAATATCCGAGAAAGGTCCCCTCTGCGAACGTTTTTTCCGTTTTAAATGCTTTGTTTCCGTTCTGCATCCGTTCTGCATACATTCTGCGTCCATTCCGCTTCCTCCCTGCGTCCATTTACCGCTGGAGCGGATGGAGTTGCGTGGATGCCTAGCGGATATAGCGGATGCATAACGGATGCCTAGCGGATGCCTAGCGGATGCCTAGCAGATGCAGAACGGACGCATTGGATACATTTTCCACTCAAAAGTTTTGAGCAGTTCAAAACTTTCTGAGCGGATGAAACATCAATAAACGGATGCTGGACGGATAGAGAGGATGAAAAACGGAGGCAGTGAGTACAGAACGGATGCATCGCGTTAACCAACGGATGGTAAATGTTTTTCTCCGTTTTACATCCTCTTTCCATCCGTTGGTGCAGTGTGACAGGGGCTTAAGAAGAATGTTAGTTTAACTATGTCCAGAAATTCAACTGTAAACTATGATTTGTGGATTATTGATAGTGGAGCATTGCAATGCATGACTAAAGATTGAAAAAGTTTTGTCAAGATGTCTACGAGTAAACAACATGTATCATTGGCAAATGGATGGAAGATGAAAGCTTCTGGTAAAGATACTGCATATTGTTCTTGTATAAACAAACATTTAACTATGTTATATGTACCTAAACTGAAATTAAATCTGTTATCAGTAAGGGCTTTAGTTAATCTTGGTTATGTAGTAACCTTTAGGGGAGATAACTATATAATAGAGAAAGAGAGTAAAAGGGGTCCTGCTAATTTAGAGAATGATTTATATGTGATACATGATCAGCTGAAGATGGCTAATTCAGTTTATAACAGTGTTAAGCCACATGATGAATGTATACATTTACTGGGTCTGGGTCACATTAATTTCAAAATGCTCAAAGAAATTGTTGAATTGTCAGAGGGAGTAAAATTAAAACCCTGTAGCAAGTATTTAAACTGTAATGCCTGTAGCTAAGATAAAAGCAAGATTATTCCAGAAAACAGACTTAATGGTTTTAAGACCAAAGAACCTTTAGAGGTTGTTTTTGCTGACATAACTGGTCCTAAGAAACCAAGTTTAGGAGGTGCCTGCTATATTTTGAGTATAATGGACCATTACTCACAGTACGGTTTCTGCTATCTCATGAAAAACAAAATAGAAACATTCCAACATTTCTTTAACTGGCTAAGGTTTGCTGAGAGAAAAATGAGGAGTAAAGTAATAACTTTAGTTACTGATAATGGGACTGAGTTTGTTAACAAAAGATTCCAAAATATGTTAAAATTGACTGGTGTTGAGTATAAACGTTCGGCACCATATAGACAACAATATAACTCATTTGTAGAATGAAGAGGCAAATATTACAAGCCATGGCTTGCACTATGTTATCTGATTCAGGTTTGCTTGAAACACTGTGGGGTGAGGCCATAATGTGTAGCAACCATGTTTAAACAATGTAGTTAACACAGCAACTGGAGAGTTACCATTCACTCGTTGGCATGGCAGAAAGCCAAATTTAAGTTACCTACACACATTTGGAGCTCCAGCATGGGTGCACATTCCCTCACAAGTAAGACTGAAAGGGCAACATAGAGCTAAGAAGTTATTTTTATTTATTTTAGGTTATGAGGCCAACCATAGATCATTTAGATTTTGGGATTAAGGCACAGCTCATGTTTATTGTAGTTCTAATGCAAAATTTCTTGAGCACGTTGGGTAGGATAAACTGGAACAGGAATCCAGCAATGATATTATTATTGACACCCAAACAGTCCCTAAAGATGATATCAGTCAACAACAAATAGCCATTAAAGAGGAAGAACAGGCACTGGAGGAAGTAGTGGAACAGGCACAGGAAGAGGTAGAACAGGAGTAGGTGGCACAGGAAAGTCCACCAGTAGGCCCGGTATTACCAAGACGTTCAACCCGAATAACACGACCACCTGATAGATATCAAGCTAATGTTGTATGCCAAGTGAATTCAGTTCCAAGTAACTATAGTGAACTAAAACTGTATCCTGCGAAGGATCAGGCTGCTTGGCAGGAAGCAATGGATAAGGAACTGGAATCATTAAAAAAGTTGGAAGTATACAAAAATGTTAAGTTACCATCAGGTAAACATGCCATAGGTTGTAAATGGATTTATAAGCTAAAGACAGGTGTAGATGGGACTATTTCCCATAAAACCAGGTTAGTAGCACAAGGGTTCAATCAGACAGCAAACGACTATGATGAAGTATCTGCACATAGTCTGAAGGCTACTACATTAAGGGCAGCATTAGTGTGGGCAGCTAAAAAGAAATACATTATAAGTCGTTTGGATGTAGAGACAACATATCTGCATGCACCGTTGCAACACACTATTTATTTAAAGAAACTTTTAGGTATTAAAATGATAATACAACTGATTTCTGGAGATTGAAAAAGAGTCTTTATGGTTTGAAGCAATCAGGATATGAATGGAACCAATGTATAGTTAAAGAATTAACTAAGATAGGTTTTATAGCTGGCAAGGCTGATCCATGTTTGTTCAAAATGGAAAATAATGGTATAATTTCATTGTTGTTATTTTTTGCTGATGACACAGCATTAATTATCAAAACTGAACAAGAAGCTACTAAAATAATTTCAATATTAGAGAAGAAATTTAAGGTAAAACAGTTAGGAGAAATCAAACAATATCTTGGTTTAAAGATAGAACTAGGGGAGGATACAATATCTCACAGGCAGATAAAATTAACCAATTACTAAAAAGTTTTTAAATGGAACTTTGTAAGCTGGCTAAGAAAAGCCAGGAGTTTAGCCATAGTGATGTTCAAAGTCCTATTTTTGATAAGAACATTTATCAGTCTTTTATTGGTAGTTTATCTTATCTCAGTAATTGGTCAAGGCCAGATATAGCATACCGTGTTAAACAATTAGCGAGATTTAATGCTGAGCCGACTAAAAGGCACTGGCAAGCTGCTAAATGTGTGTTAAGATATCTGAAACAGACAATGCATTATGCATTGTATTTGGAGCCAAAAGATGAACTGAATTTGACTGCATATGATGATGCAAGTTTTGCTACATAAATACACAAAAATCTACATCGCGTACTGCTGTATTGGGAAAAGCATTGATTGGATGGAGGTCTATAAGACAGAAACATCTAAGTTTGTCAACAATGGAGGCTGAATTCTTATGTTTGTCTTTACTATGTACAGGTTTAGTTTTGTACAAGTAACTATTGATTGATATGGGAATTTATGTAACAGATTCTATTGTACTTTATGAAGACAACCAATCAGCAATACAGATGGCTTCAAACAAACAAGAACAAAACACACAGATTTAAGATATTTAAATGTGAGACAATGCGTGCAGAGTAAGATGATTAAACTTGAATACTGTATGTCAGAAAACAATATAGCAGATCATTTTACAAAGGAGCAAGGCTCTATGAAGCATAAGGTGTATTGTGAAGATGATGGACTTAGAATGTAAGTGTGTATGTGTGTGTGTGTGTATGCTGTTCAGGTTCCTTCAGGTATTATCCCACGTCATTGTAGTGCTTTTAAAGTTGTAGCAACATTACAGCAGAATCTCATCTGCCATCATCAGGCTTCTGTATTGAGTTCGTCAAATTTAAAACCAACGGCTGTGAGACCCTGACCCACATACAAACTCAATACAGAAGCCTGATGATGGCAGATGAGATTCTGCTGAAACGTTGCTACAACTTTAAAAGCACTACAATGACGTGGGATAATATCCGAAGGAAGCTGAACAGCACACATGTAAGTACCCGCGAAAACTTTAAAAAACAATATATATATGTGTGTGCTGTTTAGCTTCCTTCGGGTATTATCCCACGTCATTGTAGTTCTGTTAAAGTTGTAGCAACGTTTCAGCAGAATCTCATCTGCCATCATCAGGCTTCTGTACAGATATATATATATATATTTGTTTTCTTAGGCTTTCGCGGGTACTTACATGTGTGCTGTTTAGCTTCCTTCGGGTATTATCCCACGTCATTGTAGTTCTGTTAAAGTTGTAGCAACATCAGAAGCCTGATGATGGCAGATGAGATTCTGCTGAAACGTTGCTACA
>BLBF01000019.1:1344107-1378666 GCA_015471245.1 Laticauda colubrina | reverse complement strand
ACAATATAGCTATAGCTTATTCAAAAGACCATATGGCTAATGCAAGGTAAAATTATCTGATCATTGCAGTAATATTTCTCCACAGCAGCCATACTTTGGAAGATTTTGGAGGAGAAGGCGGAGCTGGTATTTTTGGCACCTCATTGGCCCAGATGGTCTGGTTCGCTGACCAGGTGAACTTGTTGGTCACCCAACTGTGGAAAATCCCAGCCATCAGGATTTTCCTCAGCCAAAGGGCCATACTCTACCTGGAACCTCAGTGGTTCCAGTTGGTCGCATGGTGCTTGAGTGGAAATTAGAGACTAATTTACCAGATAAGATGATCCAAACCATCCAGGCATCACGTAAGCCATCAACCAATCACATCTATGATGCCACCTGGAGACCTTTTTGTAGTTGGTGTTCTAAGGTGGCCTGGGACTCTACATCCACTTCGGTCCCAATGTGCTGATGTTCCTACAGGAAGGTCTAGATAAAGGGCTCTTGCCAAATACTCTCCGCCATCAGGTGGCAGCTTTGTCCTCAGTGTTGTCATGGGATAATTATATCTCCCAATCCCACCACCCATCAGTTTGCAGATTTTTGAGGGGAGCCCCCAATCTGCATCCCCCAGTAGTTTATAGATATCCCACTTGGGATCTCCCAAAGGTACTCCAGGCCTTGATGGGACCCCCATTTGAGCCTTTAAGATTAGTGGACTTCCATTTTTTGACACTTAAGGTGGTCTTCTTGGTAGCTATCACATCAGCCAGATGAGTCTCAGAGTTGGCTGCTCTCTCGGTGAGACAAGTATATTTACTTGAGAATGCCCTTTCTATACACGTTGAGAAAGAGTCCAGCCCCACCCTGTATTTGTCTGGTTTGGTGGGGAAGGGTTCTTCTCACTGTTTTATTTTCCAGAGACACACTATGTCTGTCAAATTTCTTCACCGAAAAAGCTGGGGGGCCAACAGCAGTGGCTGGCTTTTATACTTTGACAGACTCAGCTCAATGATGTCAGTGGGAGGAGTTTTACCCATTCCTGGATTCTCTTGCAGCGTGTATAGAAAAGTGTTCTCAGGTAAATATACCGACGTTCATTTTAGGTCTTATGATATGATAGAATCTAGAAATTTGAAGGTCTCTACTGTTGATACTGTGTTGTCTAGTATTGTAAGAGGTGGTAATATGGGAGGGTTTCTCCTAAAGTCTATCACCATTTCTACGGTTTTGAGTGTGTTCAGTTCTAGATTGTTCCAGTTACAACCTCCTGTCTGTATGAGGATTCATCATTGTCTCGAATGAGGCCAATCACTGCTGTATAATCTGCAAACTTCAGTATTTTAACAGATGAATCATTTGAGATACAGTCATTGGTATATAAGGAGAAGTGAAGTGGAGAAAGCACACAGCCTTGAGGCGGGGGCTGTGGTAATTGTATAGGTATCAGATGTGATTCTGCCTAGCTTCACCTGCTGCTTCCTGACTGTTTGGAAGCTTATGATCCATTTACAAGTGTGTTCAGGGACTGCCAGCTGGTTTAGTTTAGTTTGAAGAATGTCTGGAATGATGGTATTGAATGCTGAACTGAAGTCTACAAAGAGGACCCTTGCATAGGTATTTGGAGGTTCAAGGTGTTGTAGGATGTAGTGCAGAGCCATATTAACACCATCATCTATCAATCTATTTGCTCAGTATGCAAACTGCATGGGATCTAACAGCGGATCCGTGATGTTTTTTATGTGGGACAGCACTAGCCTTTCAAATGTTTTCATAACTACAGATGTTAGAGCATTTAGTCATTCAGTTCCCTGCTGGAGGGCTTCTTTGGCACTGGGATGATAGTAGAGCACTTGAGACAAGAAGGAACATAGCACATTTCTTGTGATTTATTGAAGGTTCGGGTGAAGATGGGGTCAATTGGTCAGCAAAGACTTTTAAACAATCAAGCAATATTGCAAGATAAAGAATTTATACATAATATGGGAAAAGAACTGGATTTTTTTTCAAAGAAAACAGTGAAGTATTTAGGAATACAGTTAACAGCAAAATATGTAACAGTTAAAGGGGACAATTACATGAAACTGACGTGACAAATTAGATTTGGAGAAACCGAAAGATTTGCAACTCTCAGTAACAGGAAGAATAGCTACTACAAAAATAAATATTTTACCAAGGCTACTATATTTATTCCAAACAATTCCAATAAAACTGGGGAAATATTTTGAAGAACTAAATAAAATAATAAGATGATATATTTGGTTAGAGAAAGAGCAAGAATATATTTGAAAATGTTGTAGAATTCCAAAAAAGGAGGGCGTTGCCAGATTGGAAATTGTATTACCAGGCCTCAGTATTAACTTGGGTGAAAGGATGGATCAATTTGAGGCATAAAAGACTATTAACTTTAGATGGACATGACCTTCAACTAGGTTGGCATGCTTTTTTATGGTATGGGAAGAATAAGATACATAATTATTTTCAAAGACATGTTAGAAATGCATTATTATCGGTATGGCTTAAAATTAAAGAACAACACTACTTAAAAATACCAGTGTGGCTTTCCACAATGGAAGCATTGATACATCCTAATGTTATTAAAATGGGAAAAATTGTAATATATAAAGATATTTTGAATGACAAAGGGGAATTAAAAACAAGCAGGAACTCAGCAATCAAGGGATGGATATTGCATGGTAGCCACAAATACAGATACAATCTTGATATGAGAAAGATGCTAAAACACATGTTTTTAGTAAAGAACAGAATTGGACCAGATATTAACTGGAATGGATAAAAAACTAATAAGGAAAGACAATGATTGTTTGGGCTAAAAATTTTGGATATGCAATAGAATTAGACAAATGTCAGAAACTGTGAGATAGAAATGTTAAATTGACTATATCATCGGCACATAAAGAAAATTTGTATAAAATGTTCTATAGATGGCATTTTGCAACCATCCTGGTTTACTTCCTTCCTCTGCGGGCACTCTCAGTCAGTGTTGATAGGAGGGGAGAGATCCAGTCCTTCCCCACTTCTTTGTGGGGTTCCTCAGGGCTTGATACTCTCTCCACTCCTGTTCAACATTTTTAGGAAGTGCTGGGTGAGATAATTCATCACCATGGACTGTGGTATCACCAATATGCTGATGATATTCAGCTGTATGTCTTGGCCCATGGTGAGTATATTTACCTGAGAACGCCCTTTCTATACACGTTACGAGAAAGTCTAGCCTCACCCTGCATTCATCTGGTCTTGGTTAGGGAGGTTTCTAGTTGCTTGCAGATTTCTCTATTCTAATTTCTACTCTGATCAATCTCATAGAAGGCTAGTCAATGGATTGGGTTACTATACTTCAGTTTTAGGCTACATTTATAGTACTGCTGATCATATTTTTGTTGCAGAGATATTACTTCTAAATTTTTATTTGTAGATCTTGTTTTGTCTTTTAAAAGAGTTTGTCTCTGGTTGTGTGATATCTCACAAGTTGTTATATAAGTCTTTAAATTGTAGAACTTGCAATTGAGAGTTTGAAATCAATCTAGGGAAAAAGTGGTCTTTTGTTGCAATTTATACAGTGAGAATAAGAGAGTAAGAGGTTTATTGAATAGTCAAGACCTTATCATTAGTATAACATAAATATATAACAAGACAAAATACAGATAAGTCAGATATATATAAGAATACAGTAATAAAAACATATGTGGAAAACCAGGGAGTCAAAAATTGGATAATAGATCACTCTTGCAGGATACACCAATTTGTTCAATATATTGGGTTCTTAGGTCCTCTGCCTTGATTATAAACTTAGCAGTCCTATGGACGATGTGTACATTAGAGGCCTGGAGGAAATATAACAATCTGTGATTTGATTCCAAATGGGCTGTTCTTTCCAGTAAAAATGATCAATATTTAAGCCTAATGGGGGCATATATTTGGCAGTTGAACAAGATGTGGGAGATATCTTCAATGGCAGATGAACCACATAAGTAAGTTCTCGTGGTATGGTACATGGTGGAAGCACCCATGTCTGGACATGAAATTCAGTAACTCAAATCTGGCTCTGGTATAGGCACCTCTCTGTAAATGTGGCATACCCATTGAATGGTATTTTTCAGGTTGGAAGATGTTTTTATTCTTAGCCAACCATCTTATAGATCTGTTCTTTGCTAATAATTCTATATCAGTCTGGGCACTAACATCTAAGACTCTCTGTTTAAAAATTTCCCTTGCCTGGAAACCCTTGTCAATAAAAATTGGGTAGAAAACCCATGTCTTAAGATGGCTCTGTGGAATTGACTGGCCCAGGAGTTAAATTGGAACTTATTTAACTGTTCAGTTAGGCGTAGTTTGGGAAGTCTATCCAAATCCATTGATTGTATCTTTAGCCAGTATGTAAATGTTTTAATTATTAAGTGGCTATGTAAGGAGTGGATACCCAATTCCATTCTGACTGCTGAAGCAGAAGTGTTCTTATCACTCCCCAATAAGTGTCTTAAAAAGCGGGTCTGTGTTTGTTCAAGTGGGCAGGCTTTATTTAAACCCCACAGTTCTGCACCATATATCAGCATTGGAACTATTTTTGTCCTAAATACTTTCAACATAGGGATCAAAGTGCCTGAGTAATTATGGTTAAATAATTTATATAATCTTTTGGTGCTTATCTCAGCTCTTAATGCACTACTTTTAAAGTAATTAAACCAAGAGCCTGTATTAATAAAGACCACTCCTAAGTAGGTGTAAGAATTTACTTGTTTGATTGACTCCCCATTAATCTACCAATTATATTTCCTACTTTTTGCACTGAAAACCAACACTTTGGATTTTCTTTAATTAATATTTAAGAAATTCAAAGTACAATAGGTATTCAGCTTATGCAACAGTCTCCTCAGGCCTATTTGTGAATGAGCCATTAATAGCATGTCATCGGCATATGAAAGGGTATTCATAAATTTATCAAGAATCTTTGGCATATGCAAATCTACTGCATGCAGGAATCCTGGTAAATCATTGACATGGAGATTGAAAAGTATTGAGGCTAAAATGCAGCCCTGTCTTACGCCAATATTAGTAGGTATGCTCTTAGACAGGGCTCCATTTACGCCATTACGGATTTTCACATGGGTGTTTGAGAAAAGGGCCCTAACCAGATAAAGGAGTCTGGGCTCCATGTTCAGGTCCACCAGTTTCCTCCACAAGATATTTCTGTTTAACGAATGAAAAGCCGCACTTAGATCAATAAATGCAGTGAATAATTTCTTACCCATTTTTAAATACCTTGTTACCAAATGATATAATGTGAAACAATTATCTATGGTAGATTGTTCTGGTCTAAAACCTGCTTGTTCCTCCTCCAAAAGATTATTCTCCATAACCCAGATTTCAATTTTGCTCAACAAATGCTTTGCATACATTTTAGCAATAATTCCTATTAGGCTTATTGGTCTGTAATTATTTGGATTGCCTCTGTCTCCTTTTTTATGTAAGGGAACAGTAATGGCCACTTCCCAATCCACAGGTATGCGGCCAGTATTGTTTATAAAGGTAAATAGTCCTGCTAAAAAGGTGCCCACCAGTCCATATAAGTCTTAAATAATTCCAGGGGCAAAAAATCTTCACCAGGTGCCTTACTAGCTTTTAATGATCAAATAATGGATTTAACTCCTGAAACAGAAACAGAGGGCCAGATAGGAAGATTTTCTAAAGTTAATAAATCATTGCTTTGGGTATGCATAGAGTCCTGATTAGGTTTAAAAAGAAGATTAGAATAAAAATTCTCCCTGGTTGAAACAGAAATGGGGATATCAAAATAAAATTTACATTCCTTCAATATATCTGAGACAGCATTCCAAAAGAAAGCTGAATTTGAGCTTTTTGCCCAAATTTCCAAGTCCGACCATAATTTAGTTCTAAAGGAGGTCTTCTTTGATGCTATCAGTTTCTTATAATCACGCCTAATTTTCAACATGTTGCTATAGTTTTTTGAAGTGGAACATCGATGAACCCTACGCATTGCAGCTCTCAAATATTTTCTACTGTGCAAACAGTCAGAATCAAACCAGCTAACTCCAACTTGTTGGCGGTTTCTTATCAGAAGTTTGACAGTAAGAAATCTCTTCAATAAATGACATAGATCGTCATAATGGGCCATCATATTATCTGAGCCTGAAGATGAATGATAAATTAAACTTCTCCAGATCTGAAGTTGTGCAGAATCCAAAAAAATAGATAATGCCGCAGTATCAACTTTGGCCCATTTGAGTTTTCTGTCCTGTCTCACTTCCAGGTTTACAAAAAACCTTTTGCCACAAGACGAGTTTCTCCATATATCTGAACTGCCTTGAAATAAAACTAAAATTGGTTGGTGATCACTACCTTCCCTCACGTGGACTTGTATTTCTGCGAACCTCTCAAGCTTATCTCTTGAAACACATATATAATCTAGAACGTTACTGGAGTTACTTGAGTGATAAGTAAAAGGATATATAAAACCATAGTCCTTACCTATTATAGGAATAACATAAAGTACAGTTATAAATCGTAGAAACCAATTGTGTACCTGCAATATTTCTTTTGTAATCACTGGTATGCCAGGGAGGAACAGATAATAAATAATCCTCAGGAATAACACCAGAATAAACAAAGTTATGTAAAGATGCCCCTACCCTGGAATTAAAATCTCCTACCAAAACTATAGTAACATTAGGATGTTGGACATTTAATTTTATAACTGTCTCTTCCAAATTTGCCCAGATATTAGGTGTATAATAAGGGGGGGAGCGAGGAGGGATATATATATTCAGCAATATCAATCCGAAAGAACCATAGAAGAACTTGACAATTAAATGACAAGAAGAAGCATCACCAAAACAAGCTTCTGGGCTTGCCAACCCAACTCTGTTTTGGCTAAAATTGACAAGCCTCCAAGAGGTCCTTCCTTTAGTCTTAGATTTAACTGCAGGAATAGACCACGAATCAAAGCCAGGCAGATGGATCTGTTCTTAATCCGTAGTCAGCCAGGTCTCCTGAAAGACAATAAGATCAAAGTTTATCAGGAAATCCTCCAAGTCACCATCCATGGCTCTGGCATTCCAGCCAGCAATATTCCAGGACAATAGGTGAAAATAATTACTTGCTTGTCATTGTCATTATAGGGAGGGAATTAATGTGAGCATTGGGAGGGACACTTAACATTTTGTAGTCATTCCACAGGAGTAACATTATCCAAGATTCTCTCAGAATCAAAAAGATGCACTAGTTTGTTAGGTATTTGCCTTCACTACTGCCAAATTGGGAAACAGACTCCAAATGCTTCTGAAGGCCAACAACCTATTGCAAAGGTATCATTGTCGGTTGGCCCAGTGGGATATATGTGCAAAACAGTAAACCCTGTATTTTATTTCCAGGGTGTCTATTTTAGACAGGATATGCAAGATTTCCTATTCCTCTTCCTTTCTTTCTTCATAGCCAATTTGCTCAGTTTATTCTGAAAGACAGATTGATTATTAATATTTTTGTTTTGTCTGACATACCACCCCTAATTCTTTGGGGTTCTGTCATGTTATTTGTACTGCAAAATAAATAAACAAATGCATTATAAATAAGTAAACAAACATAAAATAAAGGCTATATAAAATTATTTTATCTTCATGGGGTACTGTTATTTTTTCTTCAATTTCATGCAATGTTTAGATCTCATTTATAGTTAAGAATTAAGAGAACATATAATAGGTACCTTTATTCAATATCCATGGAATTTAAGAAAATGTGAAGCATTTGTAGCAAGTTATGTACATTTGACTATGGATTCTTTCATTATAGATAAATGATCCTCCCAATATAATGTTTTGCTTTTACTAATTTTCATGATTGTTATGAGATGAATCCCTTGCCATACTTGCCTCATGTTATTGTTTTATTGACAGAAAGTGAGGAAAGATGAACATGTGGCCCTGGGGGACCCACTGCAACTATCATAAATATCTGGTTGCCAAGCATCCAAATTCTGTTCATGTGACTATGGGGAAGATACAGCTATCATAAGTGTGAAAAGCCGTCTTGTCACTTTTTTCAGTGCTTTTATGACTCCAAACAGTCACTAAATAAAAGGTTGTAAGTTGACAACTACCTGTAATGAGATATGAAACGAGGTTTTGGAGTGTTCTGTGGATAACTGGAAATTCATGAGGATTCTTTTTACTGTTTCAGGAATGGGGTGGGGGAGGGGTTCACTGGGACTTAGCCATTTTTTTTCTTACAGGAGCTTTGGCTTTTGATCAGGGTTTTGGGATTTGTATTTTAAAAAAAGATTTTACAACCTGAAAAAGTCTTTTCCTTATGTTTTCTCTCCACTTTTTTAACTTGTGTGGATATTTCGTTTCTTAGCAATTCAAAATGAGAACTAAAAAGCATGTGAAGAGAAATATATTTAAATTCAATGCTCTTTTTAAAAGGCATTTTAAACAACTTTTGTGTTATGTAAAATTGGTTCACTGTGTTATTATTGAAGTTTTAATCGAGATCACGGGTGTCAAACTTGATTTCGTTGAGGGCCACATCAGGATTGTGTTTGACCTTGGTTGGGGGCCAAGGTGGGCATAGCCAGAGTGGACATGGCCAGCTCAACATCACTCATGTTGGGGATGCTTATGGTGGCCAAGCGCTCTGCCAGTGAAAATGGGTTCCTAAACTCCATATTTGGCTGTGACAGCCTCCTGCAACCCCCTGCCAGCAAAAATGGAGCTCGGGAGAGCCACTCTGTTTTTGCTGGCAGAGACACTTTGCTGTTTCCAGGGTGACTCTGCAGGCCAGATCTAAGCATCCCATGGGCTGGATCTGGTCCCTAGGCTTTAAGTTTGTCATCTTTGATCTAGATGGTGCAGCTTTTGATAATTTATTTTGAAAGTTAAACTTTAGTAATATTTTCTTACAACTTGCATCAAGCTTAGACTCATAATTGTTATTTTTAAAAGGCCATTAGTTGCTTTGCTCAGAATATTTTATTTCATTTGGCCAAGTGTCAGGTATTTTAAATATTATGTATAAATGTAGCTTTTCTTTTACGTACACTGGGAGTATTTACACTAAGACAAATTCCTTGTGTGTCCAATCACACTTGGCCAATAAAGAATTCTATTCTGTTCTGTTTTATTCTATTCTATTTTTAGGGGGAAACAGATATTATTTGGGATATTGTGATGTTCAAAAGATTAATTAAATTAAGCAACGAGTTCTAATATTTTAAATGTATTCATCTAAACTAAACTTCCTAAGTCAGATAAATTGTGAAATTTGGACATGTTTATAAAGCTCTACTATATTCAGTGCTTCATGTAGATAGATGATTGAAAGCAATTTATTGCATTTGAAAATTGACTTGTATAAGAGGTTGTGATGATGGTGATTTCAAAGAAATAGTGCTTATTTAAAATGAAAAATATCATTTTCTAATGAATATCAGTGTTGAATTAAAACATTGCTGTGTGTTTTTCAGGCATTTTTAACTAACAATTAATAGAAACATGCAGAGTAAATCCGTTTTGTATTTACTACTAAATATTTACTAAATATTTATTATTTACGACTTGGAATAGTAGTCCATTTCATTTTGGTTGGAAAGAAAATCTGATCTAGACAATTAGATCAGGACAAATTTTGTTTTGGGTGTTTCAATAATGTGATGTAATTGGAACTTGCAATGAATACTTTGCTCCACTGCTCTTAATCACAAAAGTCATTAGTCATTAGTCCATGTCTCCCAGATTGTAGAAGGAGTGGCAAATAGGTGATCTAAAACATTTTTAACATAAAAAATCTTAATAGTTGTTTTGTTCAATTCCTATGTGCTGTAGAGTTTATGGCATCTAGGTCTTCCCAAGAAAACCATAATTTTAGTCTTGTAAGTGTAAGTTCCTCCTTCTTAGGGATCAGAAGAATTGTAGCATATGGAAAGCTACGCTGGAAGAATGCCCTGTTAAAACATTATAAGCAATAGAGGCAAAAATGGAAAATATAGGCAAAGAACACATGACAAGATGCATCAAATTGCAGGAAAAGTAAAACAGATGAATCAGAAAGTAGATTTTCTGGAACATAGAATGGATACCAGGGATTTACAGTATGAAAGAAATGTGGATAACTTTCCTGTGATGGAGCCACATGTGAAAGAGTTGCTACTAACATTTCATGCTATCCCTGAAGAAGTTGGGGAAAATATAATGAGCAAAATAGTCCAAGCTTTGGCACAGTTATTCAATTTTGAGGAAGAAAGGATAAATTATCAGCCGGCCTGGGTTTCTTCAGTGTGTTTGCTATTAGCTGCCCTAAATGGAGGGGGGCCTCGGATATTTGGGATGGGGAAATGAGCTGGTATAGTCCCATGTGGACTGAAAGGGAGATTTACACTCATGAAATATAGTGCTGTTGAAGGGAGGTGTTTACACTCTGTCAAGGCCAACCATCCTGAGACTCCAGATGGGAGAAATACCTGGAGATGGGCTTTTCCACAACATCATACTCAGTGGTGAGATTCAAATTTTTCCTCTACTGGTTTTGTGGGCATGGTTTGATGGGCGTGGCCTGGTGGGGGTCATATGACTGATTGGGCATAGCCAACTTGACATCACTCATGGGCACCCCCCTCACCAAGTCAAACCCACAGAACCCAGAAGGAAATGTCTGATGATGAAGGCCTCTCGCCTGACCTCCCCATATTTACAGGATTATTCCGCCCAGAATTATTTAAATCCTTGCTGTTTAAAGCCAAGAACACCGCACAACTGGATAATACGGGTACCGCTCCCCCACCAAATACTCCAGGGGAAGTAGAGGATCTCATATTCTCTCAACCAGTCACTGAGGCAGAGGTTATGCCTGTGCCATATGTTTTCCAATTTAGTACAAAAACAATGGGCTGCAGCAGTCTTATATCCCCCTCCCACAGGACATGATAAAAAATACTATAACTTGGCATCCGACTTCTCTAAATTTCAAAACACTCCAGAAGTGAATGAGCCTATCATTGCGCTTGCATCTTCCTCAGCCCTCCCAAGTGAAGCTGAAGAGGCTCTCAAGCCTGAGGAAAAGAGGGCGGAACTAGCCCTCCGCAGGGCACACGTCTCAGATGCATGGGCCATCAGAGCAGCCACAGCTACCTCCTTTTTTACCAGATCATCTCTCAGATGGCTCCGCCACCTGAGGGATACCATTCCAGCCTCAAACATTAGGGCACATCAAGATATGGCTAAATTCATCACTGCTGCAGAGTTTTCAGCAGATGCTACCTTCAGTGTAGTTAAATTTTCCTCTAGGGCCATTGTTTCCCAAATTGCGGCTAGAAGGTTCCTTTGGCTCAGGCATTGGCAGGCAGATGTCAAGCACAAGTGGCGGTTTGCCTCAGCTCCCATCTCGGAGAACAAACTATTTGGCAGTGCACTTGAACCCCTCCTAATTGAAACTAGAACCTAGAATCATCGATCAGAGTCCAGATCACCACAGCCCTTTCGTAGGGGTTCCTTTCGCCCCATCTACCAACCCTACTATCCAAGATTTCAAAGACAGCTTGGATTCAAACAACAGACAGATAGAATTGAACCTGGGGACAGATATAGAAGGGGACTCCATCCTAGAAGACAATTTTGAGGGACAGGATCTAGGCCCTTCCGCAGGTCCAAGTAACGACCACAATGAGATTCCCATTGGCGGTTGCCTAAAAAGGTTTGCCGACCAATGGGACTCCTCTACAAAGTGACACATGGGTCAGGAACACAGTACAATTTGGTCTGGCACTGGAGTTCAGCTCCACCTCCCCCCCAGATTTTTTTATAAAGTCCCCAATTTCCAGGGATGCAGAAGAAAGGTTTCTCATGGACACAGCCATAGCACATTTACTAAAGATCCAGGCCATACAACCCATCCCTTCTAATAAAAAAAGTCTTGGTTTTTATTCGCACCTCTTCGTGGTCCCTAAAAGTTCGGGAGGATGGAGGGCAATCCTGGACTTAAAACGTCTAAACCAATATTTAGTTTCCTGAAAATTTAAGATGATCACTCTCCAATCCATCTTACTCAGCATCAGAAAAGATGATGTCCTTACCTCCATAGACCTCACGGAAGCTTACTTACATATCCCAATTAGGCCCTCACATTTCAAATTCCTTTGTATCTGTTACAATAATGTCCATTATGAATATATTGCTCTCCCATTTGGCCTAGCTTCAGCTCTCAGAACTTTTACAAAGGTCTTGGTTGTCTTGGCAGCATCACTCAGAGATAGGACCATCCGACTTCAATGCTACTTGGATGACATTCTTATTCTGGTATCTTCCATCAATCAAGCAAATTCAAACACTCAAACTACACTTGTAACCCTACAACAACATGGGCTCTCAATCAATTGGTCAAAAAGTCATTTAACACCCTCTACTAGACTCATTAACCTTGGCGCTATCATTGATACCCTGGAAGGCAAACTTTTCCTCTCACCTGACAGACGAGAAAGCATTAGAGATTTGGCTCAACAGATCAGAACTCTTAGGAAAGTACAACTATGTCTCCTTTCTAAATTGCTCGGAAAAATGATTTCTTGTATTTGTTATCCCTTGGGCCCAGTTCCATGTAAGAACCCTGCAATGGTTCCTGTTGCCATACCAACGTGCCAGTAGAGACTACGGCAGGACTTGCGTAAAAGTTCCATCAACTGTTTTCAGGTCTCTACAGTGGTGGACACGGCCTGAAATCTACAAGGGATGCCTTTTCAAGGATCCACACAGGTCGATTGTTTACAACAGACACTAGTCTAGTGGGATGGGAGGCCCACTTCCAATCACATACAGCGCAAGGCGTTTAGATGGATTCAGAGAAGGCACACAATATCAACTGGCTAGAACTGAGAGCGGTGTACTTGGCACTTCGACAATTCCTCCTGCATCTCCATTGCAAACATGTGCTCATCTTAACAGACAACGTAACTACAAAGGCCCATATCAACAAACAAGGGGGTACTCATTCCAATCTACTAATGAGGGAAGCAGAAAGACTATTACTGTGGGCCGAAATCCATCTTTTCTCTCTAAAGGCGGAGCAAATATCTAGAGTAGCGAATATACAAGTGGATTGGCTCAGTAGAGCCATGTTGGACCAATCAGAGTGGCATCTGGACCCCAAGATCTTTCTGGTAGCTACTCGGAGGTTGGGCCAACTGGTAGTTGGCCTGTTTACCTCCCCACTCAATGCACAGCTTCCCCGATTCATTTTTCGTTACCCATCGCAGGGGGTGGAGGATGTGAACACACTCAGATGTCACTGGCCCACCGGACTGCTATACCCCTTTCCTCCCCTCTCTGTGATTCCCAAATTGATTCAGAAATTGCTGGAAGAAAAAGCGGACCTGCTATTAGTGGCTCCTTATTGGCCAAGGCGAGCATGGTTCGTGGACCTGAAGGACTTCTCAATGGTACCACCATGGAGGATCCCATCATTGGTCATATCACTGTCTCAAGGCCCAGTGTTACACCCGGACCCCCAATGGCTAAACTTAGCCATATGGAAGTTGAACAGCGACATCTGAGAGATGACATCTTTCTACTCAAGTTATTCACACTATTCAGTTGGCTCGATGTCCTTCGATGAACCAAATCTATGAGGGCACCTGGTCTAGCTTGTGCCATTGGTGTCAGAAGGTCCAGATCGACCCCACTTCCCCATCAGTAGTGTAGTTATTAGAATTTTTGCAGGAGGGACTAAACAAAGGGTTATCACCCAATACTCTGCTGAGACAGGTGGCAGCCCTGGCTTTGGTCATATCTTGGGATGATTTTACCTCCCTATCTCATCACCCTCGCATTCGCAGTTTTATGTGCGGTGCCAAGAACATGAGGCCCCCTGTAGTGCGCCAATACCCAACTTGGGACTTAAATAAGGTACTATTGCCCCTTACTATAGGTCCCTTCCAACCACTAAGGACCACAACGCTTCAATATCTAACCTACAAAGTAGTGCCAAGAACTTGAGGCCCCCTGTAGTGCACCAATACCCAACTTGGGACTTAAATAAGGTACTATTGCCCTTTGTATTGCCCTACAAAGTAGTTTTCCTGATAGCAATTACATCTGCTCGAAGAATCTCCGAACTAGCTGCTTTATCAGTGCGCAAAGATCTCTGCACTTCCCATTCGGATAGAGCAGTTCTCAGACCAGATCCCTCTTTCATTCAAAAAGTTAATTCGGCATTCCATAGAGTTCAAAAGCTGGTGCTCCCAAATTTTTGCTCACATCCATCACAAAGGCTCGGAACCAATGGCACCACTTAGACATAAGAAGAGCCTTACATATCTACATAGAGTGCATGGCGCCCTCCAGAAATACAGAAGCTCTCTTCGTGTCCTTTCAGCCTAACACCCTGGGGCGCAAGGTTTCATCCACTACCATAGGTAGATGGCTAAGAGCCACGATCACTAAATCGTATGACTCTCACTTGATTCCAGTACCCCAAGGCATTACCGCTCACTCCACCAGGAGTGCAGCCACCACAGCAGCATGGGTGACCCAAGCTACAATAGAGGAAATTTGCCAAGCTGCAACCTGGACTTCTCCATCTCCATTTATTGGAAATTATAAAATTGTCATCTTTGCTTCTGCTGAGGCTTCATTTGGTAGAGTTTTGCAGCAAGTTATTTCAGAGAAAGATCTGCAACCCAGATGGAGTCCCGCCCTTAGGACAGTGCCAAGCTTTGGTATGTCCCATCACTGGATGCTCTGAACAGCTCATGGGAGAGAGGGCATTGGTACTTACCTGATATGCCCGTTCTCTGTGAGCTGTGAAGAGCATCCAGCCCCTCCCTTTTATTCCATCTGGTAGGGGGTCTGTTCCGGCCAGGGTTATTACATAGGCTTAAGCATATAGGGTATCAATACCTTGGCTTCGCAAAACTGGGGACGCTAAGGAGGAGTCTCGTGGAGGAGGAAGAGTGTCCTCAAGTTTAAGCCCAGCCTTCCTAGAAGGGACTGAAGCACCTTCCATCACTGGATGCTCTTCGCAGCTCACAGAGAACGGGTGTATCAGAGCTGGATGCTAAAGAAAAAAGAGGTTTGGATCTTCCAGATTTAACACTGTATTTTGAGATGTGTTGTTTGGTTTGGATGAAGGAAAGGAGACCTTAAAAAATAAGGGATTATTGGATTTGGAATCCTATCTAGGGTATGATGACGTTAAAATAAATGCAGATTTCAAGGATTATTTTATTAGGCATGCCATTTATAAAGTTTGGAATAAATACAAAGAAAATGCTTTTTTAAAATATCTCTGGGTGTTATCCAAATAATTTTTTTAAAGAAAGAATATGATAGTGAGTTACAGTTGGTGGATTTGTACTGAATAATATCCTTTGTTCAAAGTTAATCACTTCTCAAATCAAAAGAAGACTTGGAACATGAGGGTTGCACCTATCATTGGTTTACCTATCTGTGGCTAAAATAAAGGTTTACTCTGGATAAAAACATGTGGTTTTGAAGCTGCTAAAATGAATTTGAAATGATACACTATTAATGATGAACACCTTATAGCTAGGCTTTATAAAATACTGTTACAGTTAAACCTAGATAAAGAATATGTTAAACACTGCATGATTCAATGGACAATAAATTTTGGTTATAATATGATATTAAGGCTGTGGGAAAATATGTAAGCTAAAGGACTAATAGCAATAGCATTTGGACTTAGATACTGCTTCATAAGTGGTTTACAGCACTAAGTGGTTTATAGAGTCAGCATCTTGCCCCCAATAATCTGGGTCCATTACCAACATCAAAAAGATAGAAGCTGAGTCAGTCTTGAGCCAATCAGGATCAAACTCTTGGCATTGGGCAGAGTCAACCAACAGTACTGCATTCTAACCACTTCACCACTTTTACATTGAATTATAATCTTAAAGATAATTTATATAAAATGTACCAGTGGTATGTAACACCATATAAATTATCAAAGATGTAAAAAGATGTTTGAATGTTTATTGGAAATGTAAGTGAAAATAGGTACTTTTTATTACATATGGACATTTGACAAGGCAAAAAAATATTGGAAATAGATTCATGTTTTAATTCAGAAGATTTTAAAAATGGAGTTAGAGTGGAAACCAGAAACTTTTCTTCTAGAATTATTAGATAACGAAATGGAAAATAATTTGGGATTTTGTTGCTATATATGTTGATGGCTGCAAGAATTCTATATGCTCAGAAATGGAAAAAAAACACTAGCTCCCACAATGGAGGAATGGATTGAAAAGATGATGGAATTTGCAGAGATGGTGAAGTTGACTGCATTAATTATGAACAATAATGTTTTGTGGTTACTTGGAAACTGCTTCTGGACTTTGTATGTGGAAGAAACAAAATTTAACTTTGGATTGTTATGATTAAGTAGTTTACTGCTGCTATATGGCTAGTACTATTTAGTATATGTAAAAAGTTGATACAATAACTTTATTAGTTACATTACTGCACAAAAAAATCATAAGCTACAGCTTTTTGTTTTACTTTTTCCCTTTTTTCTCACATAATTCCCTATATCCCCTTTCTCTCTCTTTTTTCCATTGTATTTATTTTTATTTGTATTTTATATTAAGAAAAAAAACTTTTAATAAATATATATATATTAAAAACTACCAATTCATCAAAAAATGCAGAGATCAAGGTTTGTAGAATTGTTTGCATTCATTCTGTCCTCAAGAGAATACACAGAGTACACACATAGCAAAATTTCAACACTTCAACCAAACAGAAGTTGTTTGCTGAAAGATCCATGTCAACTGCCATAAAAATTAGATTCAAATTGCCAATCAGTATAAAGATGAGTTATTTTTGAAAATAAGTTGAGATTAACTATATGTATATATTCTGCATTCTCCTATATCCTGTTGAAATGGACAAATAACAATATAAAATTTAACACACGCTAATCTAAAAAATAAAGAAAAAAAGTGAAAGAAAATTTAAAAAATGAAAAGAAATGAAAAAGACACAAAGGAGAAATTTATAATATTCTTCATAGTAATTATACTGTAAGTACAAATATATTTTAGCTCTCTCTCAAGTTAACACCAAACACAGTAGTACATACATCACATACTCAAACATAGACATACATACCTTTACATTTACCTTGCAAATACATCTATATAAAGTCCAAGTTCAAAAAGCAAATATCAAAAAATACAGTGGCGTGTAATAGTGAGCAGTTTTCTTCTATGTCTAGTTGTCATCTGTTGAGTTTTCTCTGTAAGCATGCCACTCCGGATGATGCAGGGATTAGTGGGAAAACATTAAATCAGCCATGGGGGACTTAATCCTGTATAGAGAACAGTTAAGGGATGCTAAAAACCTGCCATTTGCATAAGTGGGTCACTGACTTGCCTGAGATGCAGGTTCTTAGCTGTTCCCCAGATCATTGTTAGAGATCATTTAAAAGCTCAGGAATAAACCGACAACAAAATTCTGAAGAATCTCAGTCTCTCACCTTTTTTTTCCCTCTAGTCTCTTGGATTAATTTGTATTATGCACTAGAAGCAGAGTTTGAATCCAAATTTGTTTATTTTAGAGAAGTATTACAAATAATGATCATAATCTTTGGTGATTATTTTTATTTTAAGGTTAATTAACTAGATGCCTCATTGTCTTAGAAATGTTAATGTCTGTCAGGATTTCTGCATATACATCTTTCCTAGTGAGTGTTTTAAACAATTTCTTGAGAAAATATATTTGTCATTACATAGAACTACGGGGGAAATCATTTCTGTTCAATGTTATGTACAGTACATTTTTATTTTTTATTTCACTGTGCTTAAAACAATAGGATATTGAATTCCTATGTTTTAAGGGTTAAAGTGATCTGAAATGTTGCCTCCCAGTACTGTGCAAGGGCAAAGCACAGTTACCATGGAGACTGCTGGAATAATGTGTTTCCTATCTTTCTCTTGCAGTCTGATAGTAACATACTCCTGCATACAAAATGCTTAGAACAGTATACCATTGGATTATTATATGAAGGAAACATTTTTTATATTTTTGGATACACATTACAATTAATATCAAGTTCCATAACAATATAAATGTGGTCAAGAGGTACAGAATTAATACTGATACAAGTCAATAGTTTTCAAACATTTTTTCAGCAGCACATTTTAAAACATTCCTTTCTAAAGTCACATTTTGTAGAACATAATAGGAATGTATAGTTTTATTCTAGAATGGCACAAAAATTTTCTAGTGTGAAGCATATAGGAATTACAGGAGTTCCATTGACAGGATGAAAACCATAACTGATAAAGATTTCAGAGGAAGAATGTCTGTGTCTGCACACCGCTCTAGGCTTTATACAGTTCCGTATCAGCCTCGCCCATCTTTTCTATGATGAGAAACGACAGACTGCTTTTTTTCATTTCATTTATCCTGTCAAAAATATTTTTCTATAATTGAGTAGTGAAATGTTCACATGATATTTAGAATATTAAGTTTTTAGAGTGTGGGTGTAATTTGAAGTGAAAAAAAACCTAAAGCATCAGGGAACAAATTGAAAAGAAAAGTTATAAAGCCAGATAACTTTCCATTTTTAAAAACAAAGCCCTTTTAAGAAAAGTAAACCCTATCAGAAAATTACAAAATAGAGTATGTTTGGGTATGGGAACGAGTTTTTTGTGTGAAGAATTTTTCACCTTTTCATCTAGCAGTGGCTACCAGCAGATGATGTCACCTTGCAGCTGATTGGTTGTTTCAGTACCTAGTGCAGGCAAAAGACAGAAGGATGCCGGCACAAATCTCTGTGTTGAATCTGTGGTGTTTTTTCTCAGTTTTATGTGGAATATTTTGATAAATATTTAGATTATTCAACTATACGGCCATGTGATCAAGTAGGAATATCTTAATGCAAGGGCTGTTGAAGAGCTGTCAGAGGAATGAGGCGGCTGATCTGTAAACGGATCTGTGATTGTAAGTGTTAAAATCAGGGTGGAGGGAACGAGCAGGGAGTAGACACATTGTAGGAGGATGTGTCGCAGAAATGGCAAGTAAGAATAGTAGAAAATCAGTGTTTTTCTTACAGAAATGCTGAATTAAATTGAAAATGTAAATGTTTAGTTGGAATTACAAATTGTAAGTGAACAGGAAATATATGTCTAATGGATTTTTCCTTAGCTGTCAAAGATTAATCTTAAAAATGATAGATTCTATCATTCGCAAGCCTATTATATGAAATGAAATATTATTTCTTTTCTTTTGTTGTTGTTTGTAGCCTTAAAGAAAAATGACATTCCATTTGATTGGATTTTTGCTATAGTACAGCTGGAAATATTTATTTTAAAAACAAAATAACATGGAGTTATAATGTATGTTCTTTTTAAAAACACCTTTCTAGATAAAAGCTTTGATGATGAAGAATCAGTGGATGGAAACAGGCCATCTGCAACTGCTTCAGGCTTCAAGGTCCCTCCACCTAAAAAACCTGGAAATCCTTCAAATACAAGAAAGCCAGGATCTGCTGGTGGGCCCAAAGTTGTAGGTAAGGATAAACAATTTAGATGTCAGGATATTTTATTTTAATTTAATGAGAATGATATTGAAGATCTTTAAATCATGATGTATCATTCACAATTGCAGTATTTTTTCAAGTCCAAAAAGTGTAAAATATCTTCAAAAGCTTAGGTCTTCGATGAAATGTAATAATAATTCTATAATATAAATGACAAATTTAACATTTTGAATGAATGCACTAGCTTTCTAACTTTTTGTAACTAGTAAGAAAAGCACAGTTAATTGCTATCATGTTAGATATCATCTTATGCAATTAATAAACATTGACACACTCCCATGTACAGAAACATTTCAAAATAAATAAAACAATCAATCCTAATAATATACCAGGGAAAGAAAGAGAACTATGGAACAGACTATATGAAATATGTTATAGAGAGAGATACATTGATCATAAACAAGTTTTTTAAAAATACTTTCATATTTCAGTAAATCATGAGTTGCAGGTGTTTGACAAAAATAAATATTTCCATTTCCAGATTATTTATTTGACCCACAATAGTAATACTTGAATAAAAAAATGCATCTCAGGTGTAAAACTCATAAATGATACTGATATGTTTAGCTTACATTAATCCGTCAGATAAAAATATTTATTGTCTCATCCAATTTGCTTTTGCAATGTAGTTTTTAATAGTTAATGAAGGTGCGTCATTATTTGAGTGGAGTTTTGCTTAAAATGTTTTCAGGGTAAATCAAGAAGCATTTTAAAATAGGTAAAAATGAATTTATGCTGTTTGTGTTCATATAAATATATATTTTTCTGTCTTGCCTTTTATTTATTTACCTACTAAACCTCAAATATTCTTTATATAAGTCTGAAACAGCTATGCGTTCAACCAACATTAGGAAATGTCCTTAAATTTAGCTATATGTTAGGTAAGGCAATATAAGTGGCTTGGCATATTATTTATGTTGTACATATGTTTTGCTATTCCATTTCTTTTTTTATAATTTTGAAATAAACTACTATTATGACAAAATCAAATTCTTTATAGTTTCTTAGTACAGTTTAAACCATTGGGAAAAAAAATGTCTTTGTTATGTATGCCTGTGATGGCAAACCTCTGGCATGTGTGCCAGAAGTGGCACGCAGAGCAATTTCTGTCGGCACATGAGCCATTGTCCGGAACAGATCCACTGCGTATGCACGCATGCCTCCTGCCAGCCAGCTAATTGTCGTCTGCCTGCCGCATATGCGTGGGATGAGACACGCGTGCAAGAAATGTGTGCGCATGCGCAGGGGGTGGGGCCCATGGGAATTGCACATGCACACGCAGAGGAGCATGGTGCAGGGGTCCACGAGTGCATGCATACGGGGTGTGCATGCATGCCTACACCCATAATGCAATGTGCGTGCACTTTTGGCACGCAATGAAGAAAAGGTTAGCCATCACTATGCACATACATTTTCTCTGCAGGAGAAATAAATTTATTTTTTCTTTTAAAAATTACTGATGAAAAATAATAGTCTAGAGAACAAGAAGTTATAAGATTAGAAAAGTTTTAAAACTGTTTGCCCATGTCTTTGTGGGTTCAGTCTCTAAATAAACAAAATGTATGCTCAAAAGTATACGTATGAAAACTGATTATTTTGCTGAGCTTATTTTCATTATTAAGCTATATGCTATTTATGTATATGGAATGAAATTGCCATCTGTAAATACAGAGAAATCTCATGATTGTTTGCAATTTTGGGAAAAATGGACAACTGAGTCTACTCATTGGGAATTAAATATTGGAACTAAATAATGTTTGTGCACGGAAGATTATAGTAACTAGATTAAATTGCCACATTTGTATTTTTGAGGCAATATCAGGAAATTTCTTTTTCTAAACAATCAGTATAGCATTTTTCTAAAGATTGTCAGATAACAGCAACAACAACAATAACAACAATAATAATATATTCTAACAGTGAAGTGACTGAGTAGGTTGAATTTACATTGTTTTCATGGATCTTAAATGCACTTTTAGCTAGATCAGGGGTGTCAAACTCAAGGCCCATGGGCCGAATCCAGCCCATAGGATGCTTAGATCTGGCTTACGGGGCCACCCTGGAAACAGCGAAGGACCAGCCTGCACTGGCAGAGGGTTGCAGGAGGCTGTTGTAGCCGAAAACAGAGTTCAGGAACCAGTTTTGACTGGCAAGCTCTCAGGCCTCCATAGGCAACCCTGACATGAGTGACATTGATTTAGCCACACCCACCCTGGCTCTCCAAGGTCAAACACAACCCTGATGCAGCCCTCAATGAAATCGAGTTTGACACCCCTGTACTAGATTGTTAATGTTGTTTTGGTCATGAGGATTTCTTTCTTTTTTTCCTCATCAAGTTTTTTATTTTATATTACTTATACATATCAGCGTGTGAATGGTGTGATAGCTGGGTATCATACATTTTGGTACAAATAGATGTAATACTATTACTCCTAATTATTACATTTCATTTTCATTATTTCATATTGTTTACATATAACTTATACTTCAGTTTCTAAACCTCTCTTGTTCTTTCATATATCTTTATATCTATATCTATACACACACAATAATTTTATATCTCTCTTATGTTTTTCCCCCCATATCACTTTCATATTAAAAAACATTTCTTTGCTATTTCCCATCTTTCACCAGTTTTATTATTCATATATCCCTTATTTTACTTTTTACCTCTATTTATGTTAAAATTTCAGCCTTCATTCTTTCATTATCCAATGTTTCAATTTACAACTTCTAGTACCAAACACAATCATTTAAACATTTAAAGAACATCTATTCATGTTCTTACCAATTATCCAAACCACATGGCAGTTTCTACTGCTAATATTCATATTTACATTAAAATATATTCTTTCATTATCTAATCACCCATTGTTTAATTTTATCATTTTATTGTTAATCATATTTTATGCATATTTAATAATAGCAATAGCACTTAGATTTATATACCGCTTTATAGTGCTCTCTCAAAATGATTTACAGAGTCAGCATATTGCCCCCAACAGTTTGGATCCTCATTTTACCCACCTCGGAAGGATGGAAGGCTGAGTCAACCTTGAGCCTGGTGGGATTCAATCTGCCAAATTGCAGTAGGAGTAGCTTGTAGTACTGCACTCTTAACCACTGCGCCACTGAGGCTCCTTATGTTTATAATTTATATTAATGTCATCATTCTAATTTTCCAATGAATACTTAATTCTTATTCATAATTCCCATATTTCACTCTTCATATCTATTCATCTTAAAATATTATCCTAATGTCTATTACACTACATACAGAATAATTATTCAGCCTATACAATTTTAATATTAATACATATGTTTTTATTGAAATGTATTCATGGAAGATCTTTTACTCTCTTTTTTTTTTAATCCATCATCTCTTGTTTGCATCAGAACTTTTAGTTGTTTTTTTTCACTTGCCTCCCATATTTTTCTCTTTAAGTCTTTTACTCCATCTACTTCTAGATCTATACTCTGACTATGTAGTCTAACTTTTTCTCTTCTCTCTACCCATCCCCACTGTCTAGCTTAAAACTATTAGTTCTAGCCCCTATCTCTTTTCCCCAGATATTTTTCTTTTTCTCCCATTTTCTTTTTAAATACTTGAAAACATTTCTCTCCTGTTTTAATTCCTTACTCATTATTAATTTTGGTAATATCTCCTTCTTCTTGTCTTCTTTTTGCTGGTTTCTCAGTTCTGCTTTCCCCTCCATTCCTTCTGATAGCTCCTTTCTTTCCTCATTGTCCTGGTGTTTGTTCATTGTCCCTTGTATAGTATTTTCCAGTTTTTGGCCTATTCCAGTGATGGCTAATCTTTTTGTGTCGTGTGCCAAAAGCCACCCATAATGCAGTGAATGCAAGACCCCCTCCTGCTCCCCCTGCCCTTTGGACATGCAGCCCCCGTTCCCCATTTTGGGCCTAGTAGGCCTCCCTGCAGCCTCCTAGAAACAAAAACGGGCATTGGGGGGGGCATGCTGCACCCCCCACACCTCAATTTTGGCCCTAGTAGGCCTCCCTGCAGCCTCCCGGGAGCAAAAATGGGAGCATGGGAGGCGTCCTGCTCCCAATGCACTCCCCCCCACACCCATTCTCCCCCTGCCCCCCGGGTATGTGCACACATCTCCCACGTATGCCCTAACCCCTGGGCATGCATAGCAGAGACCCAAAAATCAGTTGGTCGGCAGACCACATGCACAGTGGAGCTGAGTTCGCTTAACAGCTCGTGTGCCTGCAGAGAGGGCTCTGCGTGCTACCTGTGGCAGGCGTGCCATAGATTCGCCATCACAGGTCTATGCAATCAAATATTTTCACCATCACCTTATGTTATTCCTGTATAATCCTTTGAAGCATCAACTCCATTCCATTTAAAACTACTCATTTCCGCCTTGCATTGCATTTTATTTGGTTTGATAGGTCTCCTTTTTATTCAATTGTCCAGGATTCATTAATTCCAAACAGAGCTTGACAAGTCACAATTTTTAATATCTCATCAATGGTCAGTCAAATCAATTTTAAATACCCCCATAGTTTTCCAAGGCCTCTTCAAGTTACTTTTATACATTCAGTAACATTCAAGGGTCTTTTAACTAAAGTTCTTATTTAATATTCCAATCTCCAGTGGTCTTAGAGTAGATACATATAATCTAGAAAGTATTTTCAGTCCTTTAGGTGGTTATTCCCAGGATTGCATAGTTGCCCTCTCATCAGCAGATGGTGCTCTCTGCATCAGCCTGTTTCAACCTCTCTTCCATATTGCTGGCAAGTCTGATTTTAATTATTTTGAATTATAGTTCCAGTAAGTAAGCAGTATTAATAGAAAAGTTTTTAGGCCCATAATTTCAGCATTTTGAAAATGCCTTCTCAATATCATGTCTTTTTACTTTGAGAGTTCAATTTTCTATAGATATTTTTTTTTAAAAAAAAAAATTCTCTTCTTAAATTCTCCAGGTATTTTTTCAAAGTGTCTGTTTGATAAATAGTTCTAAATATATATTCTCCTTAAATTCCTTGGGGTCAGATTTCAACAAAAAGTATTCTTTCACCCAGGTCACACACCATTTACCGTCTCTTCGCTTCTACATTGTCTTAGGTATTCAGACTGTCCCTGACTTCAGGGCAGCCTTGTTGACTGCTAATGTTTCTTGTCTTCAGATGAGGAGGATTTGCCAAGTCAGGGAGGAGAGGTGTGGCTCTCCTCGACCCACAAGGCACCCCCATTTACTTCACTACCCCTACAGGGTGGCTATGGCTTCTTTCGGAGCCCCCTGTTGGGGAAAGCTCAGAGTGGGGCCACAGAGCTCGGGGTCCTTGCTTCTGATAATGCCAGAAATACAGCTGGAAGTCTGATGATGAGTATTTATTGATATGAATGTAATAAGATGTGAGATCCTAAAAGCTTTTTTTCTTTTTTGAATTAACTATTTTAGTCTAAAGATAAAAGCTGCAATCCATTTCATGAGCCTGACCCCTATTTATATATGCAAGGGTGAAGAACTGACTTACAAGTAATCCTTGATTTAATGACCATAATGGAGCCCAAAATTTATGTTGCTAAGCATGGCAGTTATTAAGTAACTTTTGCCCCGTTTCTTTTATCCTTATCATGTTTCTTGCCATTCGTGTTGAGTGAATCTGGCTTCCCCATTGACTTTATCAAAAGGTCGCAAAAGATGATCACATGACATCAGGATACTACAATTGTCATAAATACATACCAGTTGCCAAGCTTCCCAATCTTGTGGCTATAAGGATGTTGCAAAAATCTAGGTATGAAAAAGAGTCATAAGTAACTTTTTCAGCACTGCTATAAATTGGAACAGTCACTTAAACCAGGAATGTCAAACTCGATTTAATTGAGGGCCACATCTGGGTTGTGGTTGACCTTGGGGAGGAGCATGACCAGGGGGCATGGTCAGCTTGATAACACTCATGTTAGAGGGATCTGTGGTGACCTGGCAAGGCTGGGGGAATCCATTTTCTCCAGTCAAGGAAGAGCAAGCAACAAACCTTTGTCCACTAAAGGAGTCTTATCATCCCTCTCAGGCCAAGCGGAAGACCCCCCGACAGTGACCCAGGCTGCCCAGAGGCCTGAGCAATGGAGGGCAAGTGCCTAGCCCTGGCCCTTGTATCCCCAGGGCACCAGAACCCCAGAGCCCAGCCTAGCCCCATTTCCTGAAGGAGGCGCATGGTTGTGCTAACCTACTCCTCGAGGCTGCTTCTGCTGTGCTTGCTCACCTTGGCCAGGTTGCTCATGGTGTGTGCTGGAAGGCAAAGTGTGTCTGGTGTGTGCTGGAAGGCAAATGGGTCACACATGGTGTGTGCTGGAAGGCAAATGGGTCACACTTTTTTTGCTGTATATCAACAATTTATGTGATCTATTTAAAGGCAATTGTATTCATTTTGCTGATGATGTAAAATTATTCAGTTTTACAAATATTTCAGTTGTTTTGCAAAGTGATCTCGACTGTGTCTGGTTGGCAACCCAATTTTGATTAATAAATGCTTTGTCTTACATACTGATAAACGTAATCAGTAATCAGTAATCAGAATGTCAACTATAAGCTAGGTGGCATTGATGTAGCAGATGATCCTCACTTTGTTAAGGACCTAGGAATACTTATCTTGCTAAAAAAACATTAAGAGTTGTAAACTTAATTTTGTGATGCTTTTTTTCTGGAAACATTGTGCTGCTAATTAGAGCTTATAAAAGTTATGCTAGACCAATTTTAGAGTATTGTTCAACTATTTGGAATCCTCACCATATATCTGACATCAGTACAATCGAGCGGGTTCAGTAGTACTTCATGGGAAAAGTTTTGCACTTTTCTGTACAAAATAGAATTCCTTATGCTACTAGGTTCAAAATTTTCGGTTTGGATCACTGATGTTGCATTCAAAAATATACATAGTAATGTTTTATCTGTAAATATTTTTTTCTGTTTTGCAATAATATGCATGTGAACAACTGCTTTAAACTAAATGTACATCGTTCTAAACTTGACTGTAAAAAATACGATTTCTGTAAAAGAGTCGTCAAAGTCTGGAATGTCCAATCTGATTCAGTTGTCTCAGCTACAAATTTTCACAGTTTCAGTCACAAATTGACTTCGATAGTCCTTACTTCATACTTAAATGGTCAGTAGAGGGGGCGTACATAAGTGCACTAACACACCTATGGTCCCTGTCATTTTTATTCTCTTATTGTCCTCATTTTTGTTTGACAAATTGTAATAAATAATATATCCAACCAAGTTGCCTCTCCTTCCTTTATCTTTATTTTTTTGCTCCAAGCAAGGCAGACACAATATTTGCTGTCTACTCTACCCCTTGTGTTGCAGGGACAGGGAAAGATTCCTTTTTGGGAAGGAGGGAGATGACCCTGTCGCAACTCCCTAGAGCACCACAACAAAGGACAGACCTCCCCCTTCACCATCTCATCTTACCCCACCCAACACCATCAAGTGCTCCAGTCGGCTTGTCGACCCCAGGTGAAAGGAATCACCTCTCCTCTGCCGAATCAAGGGGTGGTGTCCCCTCACAACACAAAAATAAGACATCCTAGATCTGAATGAATGAAATATTTGTATTAAATATGTTGTTCATTACATAGTTGAATGTGCTGACAATAAAATCACACAAAAATTATCAATGGAAATCAAACTTAGCAACCCATGGAGGTCTGGATTTGAAGTTACACTCAACATTAAAGTGGAAAAAACCACTACAGGCTGATCCAGCTTCGATGGGATGTCCTTAAAACAAGTCAAAATGAGACTCAGTAGTGTGTGTGGCCTCCACATGCCTGTATGATCTCCCTACAACGCCTGGGTATGCTTCTGATGAGATGGCGGATGGTCTCCTGAGGGATCTCCTCCCACACCTGGAATAAAGCATCCCCAAACTCCTGGACAGTTTGTGGTGCAATGTGGCATTGGTGGATGGAGCGAGACATGTGTCCCAGATGTGCTCAATTGGATTTAGGTCTGGGGAATGGACGGGCCAGTCCATAGCATCAATGCCTTCATCTTGCAGGAACTGCCACATGAGGTCTAGCATTGTCTTGCATTCGGAGGAACCCAGGACCAACCGCATCAGCATATGGTCTCACACGGGGTCTGAGGATCTCATCTCGGTACCTAATGGCAGTCAGGCTACCTCTGGCGAGCACATGGAGCACTGTGCGGCCCCCTAAAGAAATGCCACCCCACATCATTTCTGACCCACTGCCAAACCAGTCATGCTGGAGGATGTTGCAGGCAGCAGAACATTCTCCACGGTGTCTCCAGACCCTGTCACATCTGTCACATATGCTCAGTGTGAACCTGCTTTCATCTGTGAAGAGCACAGGGCACCAGTGGTGAATTTGCCAATTTTGGTGTTCTCTGGCAAACGCCAAACGTCCTGCACGGTGTTGGGCTGTAAGCACAACCCCCACCTGTGGACATTGGGCCCTTATACCACCCTCATGGAATCTGTTTCTGACCATTTGAGCAGCCACATGCACATTTGTGGCCCGCTGGAGTTCATTTTGCAGGGCTCTGGCAGTGTTCTTCCTGTCCCTCCTTGCACAAAGGCCGAGGTAGTGGTCCTGATGCTGGGTTGTTGCCCTCCTACAGCCTCCTCCACCTCTCCTGATGTACTGGCCTGTCTCCTGGTAGTGCCTCCATGCTCTGGACACTATGTTGACAGACACAGCAAACCTTCTTGCCACAGCTCACATTGATGTGCCATCCTGGATGAGCTGTACTACCTGAGCCACTTGTGTGGGTTGTAGACTCCGTCTCATGCTACTACTAGAGTGAAAGCATCACCAGCATTCAAAAGTGACCAAACCAACAGCCAGAAAGCATAGGAACTGAGAAGTGGTCTGTGGTCACCACCTGCAGAACCACTCGTTTATTGGGGATGTCTTGCTAACTGCCTATGCTTTCCACCTTTTGTCTATTGCATTTGCACAACAGCATGTGAAATTGATTGTCAATCAGTGTTGCTACCTAAGTGGGCAGTTTAATTTCACAGAAGTGTGATTGACTTGGAGTTACATTGTGTTGTTTAAGTGTTCCCTTTATTTTTTTGAGCAGTGTATTTTCATCTCTCTCTCCCTCCCTCCCTCTCTCTCAAAATATATACAATTACTTCTGGGCTTTTTAAATGGAATTCTTGATATTAAGGCAAGAGTATAATGGAAAAGAATTTAATACAAAGTTAATGATATCAAGTTTGATTTTTAATACAGTACAACTATTATTGCCTAATAAACTCTTATTGCTCTAAGCACTTTAGTTATCTTCATCCTTACTTACATTATCCTACTTTTTCAGTATAAATGAGAGATTTGTCTATGGAAATTTTCAGTCATCCAGGTCATGGTTGTCCCCAAACTGCTTTTCCATGAGGCAGCCAGAGTTTCTTGTTTTTCTTTGAAGAAGTTTCACTTCTCGTCCAAGAAGCTTTTTCAGCTCTGACTGGATGGTGGGGAATGAGGCCAGAGAACGTGTAGCTCCGAAGTCCTTGTTCATTGCAGGGCACGAACATTATGTGGTTAAGAACATTTTGGATTCTAGGATTTTCAGGGGGAAGTTACAGTGTTTAATTTATTGGAAAGGTTATCCAATTTCACAAGAGACTTGGGTTAATAGCTGGAAAGTTAATGCTGATAGATTGATGGGAAAATTCCATGAAAAATTGCCTTAAGCCTAAGGCGAATTCTGAGGGTGGCAGAAGAGGTTAAAATGTGTATTGTATGATTGTGTTTAACCTAATCTCAATCTTTGTATTTTATGTCACTGTAGGGTTTTTTTTTCAAATGAAGGAAGGCAGACTGTCAAGCCCAAAATTGACGTATGTGTAGCCATTTTAGTTAGGCTTAGTATATATTATTTTTCTTACTTTCTCTTTGGTGGTCATGGGGAAGGGTTTCGGGCTTGCCACATTCCTAAGTGGGGAGGAGTGGAGATAAGGGAGAGTTGTTTAGGCTAGCTGATTCTTCTTCCCGGGGAAAATGAGCTGACCATGTTCGGGCCCTTTGAGGTGGAGATTTATGACATCAAGCAATGTTGAATTACTTCTATTGGAGAATGTGACTTTTGGGGGTTCTTTCTACCTTCTGATATTGTGGGGTAATTCTGGGTTGTGTCAGATCCGGAATTACAATCGACTTTGCCAATTTGATGCTTTCTTTAAAAAAAGAAATTGTTTTGGAAGATGGACTTTGCTCTAAGTCCAACGTTCCTTTTGTACTCCACCAGATCTATTCCATTATAGTTGCTGATTGGTACCAGGTATGGAGCTCATCTGGGATTCCTCGTGGCAGGCAGTTTTGATACAGCTCCCTACTCAGCCCATCTCGGAATTGATAAATCAGGTATCGCTCCAGCAACCCTGCCAGGCTTCGGAATTCTCAGAGGTATTCAGCCACCAGCCCAGTTCCCTGTGGGATGGTCCAGATCTCTGCTTCTGCTCTATAGGTCTGTGAAAGGTCCCTGAATCTGGCCCAGAGCTCCTCCATAAAGGTTTCAATGTTCCTCAACTCTGGAGTTCCTTCAACATGGAGGGACAACACCCAGCCCACCACTTCCCTCTCCACTTATGGTGATGATGTACATGCACACAATGTCATCTCAATAGTCAACCCCATATCAATCCAATTGCTCCACTTTGGAAGTAAGCTAACTTTTCTGGCTTCCTGTCAAATGTTGCTCTCAAGGGAGGGGGCTCTCAGTTGCCACAGATCAGCATGTAGCCCAGTGGCACTCCCAGTGCTTGTGGGATCGCTTGCGCCTGCTGTCCTGCAGCATCCTGAAACACTTGGGGTTGTCTCAGGACCACCTGAGGAATGTAGTTGTCTCTTGGGGACTTGCATTCGCTCAGATCATTGATCCCAGCATTGCCTGGTGCATTGATACCATTCCACGCATTTCAATCCTGATGAATCTCTCAGTTGTTCCACTGAAAGGCTATGGCATGCCATCAGCTATTTCCAGTCCGTCAATTCCTCCCACTCCACAACCCTCTTGGCCATCCACTTCGACCCCTGATTTATATCTACCCCAGTGGGATCAGTTAGAAGCTTTTACCACTATCCCCTACCTTGGTTCCTTCAGTTTGAGAAGGGAAGTTTTGGCTGCAGCTCCTTCCTCTCACTCTGGAAGCTGCTCTGTTTCTCCACTTGCTCTTAGGATCGAGTCATGACGACTTACAATACAGAGTCCACCAGAGTTCCCACCAGCAATTCTTTTGAAGGGATGGTCCCAGCTTTTGCTGCTGCATCCACTTTTTACTCTGCACCAAACATCATCTTCTTTGCTCACCTCATAGCATTCCTAGCGTTGACTTAGTAGTCAAGTGGGGTTGACAATGGAGAGTTTGTTTAAGGTCAAACATCTGACTAGCAACCCCCAAAATAGTAGGCACTCTCAATAATTTTGAAATGCCAAAAGCAAAACTTTATTGGAGACATCATTCCAGATCTGGAGAATCAAAACGAACTCTGGTTTTTCCTGAACAATGTGTGCATAGTTAAACAATAGCTTTCTTTTCCCCACCCTTGGTTAGTCACATTGTCCAATTCTGAATTGTTTTGTTTTGAGGACTGTTCACTTTTCTGTCAGACACCTGCATCAGTGGCCTTGGTGGGCTCTTGGCTCTCATGGTCCATCTCTGGTGCATCTGCATTCTTTCTTAGAAAAAGACCTAAGCATTTCAAAAGTGGTTCAATCTTAACATGCATAGTACAATATAAAAGAACAAATTCATCAGGACAAGATTTAGCAGTCCATCTGCAAAAACAAAGCCACTCTTTGGAAGACAGCAAAGTCCACATTTTGGCCAGTAGTTTGAAAAAGGGTCCAAAAGGCAATCTATGTCCAAATTGAACAGCCCTCTCTCAACAGAAGGGGAGGGATGTGACATCATCTTTGTCCAATCTACAACACAGTCCTTTCAGCTATTTCAAGAAGGCTCCACACCCATTTGCACTACTCAGGTGACACTAAGGACACAGATAAATCTGCAAATGGCCTCAACAACTCTCTACAACAGAGGTGTCAAATTGGTGCCCCGTAGGCTGGATGTGTCACGAATAGGTCATGCCCACCCTGGCTCCACAAAGGTATAAAATGTTACGGTACTTCACATGATGCAATCAAATTTGGCCTCCTTACTCTAAAAAGAATGCAAATGACCAGCTATCTGCAAAGAAAAAAAAATCTTTTTTTTTTTAAAAAAAAGTTTTTTATTTTGTAACAAAGACAAAACCAAACAAATAAAACCATCTTTCCGTTCAACAGTGTGTCGGTTGGGTACATATCTCTTAATGTTTATAATCATATTATCATACATTTCTGACTTGTTTATATTTATAATCATTCTAATCAATATTTTATATCACACTTATCAATTGTTATATTATCGTTAACATAATGTCTTTCAAAAATATATTTCATCTTTATTTAGATTATATTCATTTTCTTAATCTAATTCAATTATAATATACTATTTTTACATATTTCAATTTCTTACTCTTCTATCTAGCCATTCATAGAATAAATTCCAAATTTTATAATACTCTTTTTCTTCCTCTCCTCTAATTGCTATTGTCAATCTACTCATTTCTACACATTCCAATGTTTTCTTAATTCCTCTTCCATTGGAATTTTCTCATTTTTCCAATTTTGTGTAAGTACAATTCTATCTGCTGTTAATGCATTAATAATCTAAAGAATCTCTTTATTGTAGCTTTCAGGCAAAATTCTCAAAAGAAATTTCTCTCGTTTTAAATCTATCTGTTGTTTTATCATTTCTTCCAATTACATGTATATTCTAGTCCAATATTTTTAGCGTCAATGCAGATCTACCACATATGGTAATATGATCCAAGTGTCTGGGGACATTTCTCACACTTTGCTGATTTATCTTTAAACATCTTTGCAATCCTCACTGGGGGTAAGTGCCACCACTAAAACATCTTATACAAGTTCTCTTTATAGGCCGTTGACTTAATTATAGCTTGTAATTTCTAATCCATAATATGTGGTGGGATTCAAATTTTTTAAGAACTGGTTCTGTGGGTGTGATTTAGGTGGTGGGCATGGTTTGGTGGTCATGTGACTGGGTGGACATGACTTGGTGGTCATGTTATTGGCTGGGGGTGGCCAACTCAATATCACTTACATCGAGACATGCATCTCCTTGCCTGGCCTCTCAGGACTGGGGATGCTGCAACAGTCGTAAGTGTGAAAAATGGTCATGTCATTTATTTCAGTGCCATTTTAATTTTGAATGGTCACTCTACACAAGCAAAGTACCACCAAAGGAGAGGAAAAAAACTCCAGAGAAGTTCCTGAGACAGGAAGTCTAGTCCTGCCAAGAATGTAATAGGAGTTAACGGAGAGTCAGTTTCTGTAAGCAACACCAGAATGTTTCCTTCCTGCCTTCCTTACAGGATTAGGTCAGTAATTTCTTCTAGCAATCGGTTTTCTGAACTGCTTAGAATGTTCACAACTGGTTCTAGCGAATAGGTGCGAACTGGTAGAATCCCACCCCTGATAATATCTGCCATTTCTCCAAATCTATCCCATGACCAACATTTTCCCCCCATGCAATCATTGCTTCTTTAACTTGCTCATCCTCCACATTCACTCCTAGTGAATAACCATACAGTTTTTTTAATCAACTTCTCTTCAATGCATGTTAAGATTTTGTCTAATTCAGTCAATTCCTTGTAAAATTCCCAGACATCTGAATATCTTTTTCATACCTTGCATGTATTTGCAAATATGAATACCATCCTATATTTATCCCTTGTAACTCCAGTTCTTGCTTTGTTTTGAGTTCACCTTTTTCAATTAAAATTTCTTCATATCTAATAATATGTTCCTTTTTGAAAACCTGTGGATATGTAAATGCCTCTAATGTTGACAACCAGACTGGTATTTTCATAGTCCCTTATTTTTTCCCATATTGCCAGTAATGCATCCCTAACATAATGTCTTCTAAAGTGCCCATGTGCCCTACTTTCTCTATACCATAGAAACGCATGCCACCCCTGTTAGGGATAATATTGTTCACCCTAACTGGTTTAGGTGAAATAATAACTATGAATCATAGTTAGTGTATGTTAGTGTGTATGCAGCTTTAACTGTGGAAATAGCAATTAAAGGAGTGGCTATGAAAACAATATATAAGTAGCAAGTCTACGGCTTGCTCTCTCTCTCTCTGGCTTTGATGATCCCTGATTACTGCTTGGAATCTAAACTGCATTGCTCGAACGGGAGAGACAACAAAGGACTGATTTGTACGTGAACTGACATAGGATATTCTACATGGACTTTGCTAACTGAATACCCCTGAATGGACTGACTACATGGTAAATGAATATTGGACTGTTATTTGACTATGCCATAAACTTATACTGGAATAAACTATATTCTTGATAGCACAAGCGTATCTGTTATTTTTACTATATGTTAATAAACATACAAGCTTAGCTCACTCATTTATCTGTGTGCCTATCTGACTAACGCTGCACATTCTGTTTAGCTTGTCTACCTAACCCTGGTTGGGGAACCCAGGCTTAACACTGGTTATGGGCCCAGAGGCTGCAAAGTCAGTTTAACTAGGTTAAACAGATTTATGTAAAAAGTGAGTGTTTGTGTTGTTATACATTACAGTAAACAGACAGCTGTGTTTTATTAATTATATTTTTTATATCCATATAAGAAAACATGGCACAAGTCAATTTACAAAGTTTGTCCCTTATATCCAAGCTGGATGGAACAAACTATGTATCATGGTCTACAAAATGTAGTCTACTTCTACGAGGAGAAGGTCTGTGGAACATAATTGAAAATCCACCAAACATAGAAGAATGGGATCCAGAGGATGAGGAAGACAGACTAAAGATAGAAGAATTTAAGCATAAAAATCAACAAGCCATTTGCATAATTGCGTTAACCTTAACTGATCAACAGCTTGTTTATATCCACGGAGAGAAAACGGCT
>BLBF01000019.1:1253884-1344097 GCA_015471245.1 Laticauda colubrina | reverse complement strand
GAATAAACTATATTCTTGATAGCACAAGCGTATCTGTTATTTTTACTGTATGTTAATAAACATACAAGCTTAGCTCACTCATTTATCTGTGTGCCTATCTGACTAACGCTGCACATTCTGTTTAGCTTGTCTACCTAACCCTGGTTGGGGAACCCAGGCTTAACAACCCCAATTGTAAGTCATGCCTTTCTAAAGGCCCTGTCCCACTGCACTTACGGATGCAAAGAGGATGTAAAACATTAAAAAAAAGCTTGCCATCCGTTGGAAAACACTATGCATCCGTTGTGTACTCATTGTGTCAGTGTTTCATACACTCTATCCTTTGAGCATCCGTCCACTGCGATTTCTTCCATGCAAGAAGTTTTGAGCTGCACAAAAATTTGTGAATGGATGAACTTTCCGCCATGTATGATGTAAATCTGCGACATATGAGCAACAAATGTTCTATATCCGTTATCATCTGTTAAATGTCCGCTGTATCCTCTCTGCATCCTCTGGGCATCCTCGCAACTCACATCCGCTGCAGCTGAAAATGGAAAGAGGGAGGAAACAAAATGTACACAAAACGTCTACACAGCGTTAATAGCACGGAAATAGAAAGGATGCGCAGTGAACGGTTTGCATCCGATATACATCCGCATGGCATTCCCTTTCTTTCCTTTAGGCGTACGTGATTCATCCGCTTCATCTGCTATGCGTCCGCTTTGCAATTCTCCCCCAGAACCCCTTCGGAGGTATCATCCGCTTCTATCCACTAGGCTTCCTATGAACATCCGTTTAACATCCCTGCTACATACTACCAACGTCCGTTCTTTTCCATTCTATTTATGCAAATTTTCACCACTTTTTGGAGCGGATGACAACGGATGGAGCCACCCCCGAAATTTTGCTCGTCCGCTGTGTCCTTTATGCATACGTTTTGCGTCCGTTGGCCAGTGGGACCAGGCCTTAACATTCACAATCTGACATTTTTCAATGCAATCCATTCTTGCATCCACATTAATATTGTTGCCTGGTAATATAATTCCCAATTGGGTTGTCCAAAGCCCCCTCTGACTCTTGCACCCTGCAGTAATGCAAGTAATTCTTGTCTTTTCCCTGCCAAATAAATTTCAACATCATTTTATTTAAGTCTTCAAAGTATTTTTTTTCACTCTTATTAGAATCGTCTAGAATAGATATAATATTTTTGGCAATATATTCATATTAATTGACACTATTCTACCTGTTAAGGATAGTTGTAAATTTTTCCAAATCTATCGCAATCTGTTGTTGCAGTCTACCATAATTGTTCTCTTTAAGTGTTCCACATCTAGCTGTCATCTATATCCCTAAGTATTTCACTTTATTTATAATTTGAATGTTTAATTTGTCCATAAATCTTTTGTTTTTCTGTCATATTTTTCATCAACATCTTTGTTTTTTCCTTATTTATTTTCAGCTCTGCTACCTCGCAAAATTCCTCTATTTCTCCAATCAACTTAGGCCCTGTTTCCAGTATAAAACCAAATCATCTGCAAAGGCTTGTAATTTATACCCTTCCTTTTTTTATTTTCATTCCCTTTATTTCTTCATTTTTCCTGATATTTCTATTCAATATTTCCAAAGTTAACACAAACAACAGTGGGGATAGCAGACAGCCTTGTCTAGTTCCTTTTTGAATATTAGTATTTTCTGCCAATTCTCCATTTATCATTACTCTTGCTATTTGCTTACTATATATCGCCTTCAATACTTTAATAAATCTATCTCTGAAACCTATCTCCTCCAATTGCATCAACATAAATAGTTAATTCACGTTATCAAACACTTTCTGTGTGTCTAAAAAGCACAATGCCATTTGTTTCTCTGAATGAGTTTCATAGTATTCCAATGTATTCAAAATTATCTTCATATTGTTTTTTATATGTCTCTTAGGCAGGAATCCATTTTGATCTTAGTGTATAAAATAAGTTAAATATCTTTTTAAGTCACTCTGCCATTATTGAGGTGAATATTTTGTAGTCAGCATTTAGCAAAGATATTGGTTTGTAATTTTTTATTTGTTGGGGATCAGTATCTTCTTTTGGTATAAGTGTCATATATACCTCTGTCTACGAGTCAGGTACTTTATTTTTTATCAAAACCTCATTCAGTACTTCAAGCATTATAACATAAATTGATTCCTGTATTATCTTATAAAAGTCATCTGGTAGCCCATCCGGGCCAGGAGCTTTTCCAGTGTTTTGTCTGTGTATTGCTTCTGTCAGTTCCATCATTGTTATTTTCTCATCTAACATAGTCTTTACTTCATCAGATATTTTTGGTAATTCTGCCTCTCTTAAATATTGCTGAACTTTCTTTTCTGATATTGTATATATTTTCATATCGTTTCTCATAAAATCCTTGCACTATTTTTTTATTCTCTTCCATTTCCATAACATAACATACCATTTTCATCTACTAGTTCTGGTTCTCTTTTTAGTTATTTTTCTTTCTTCAACTTATATTTATTTATTTCTTCAATTTATATCTATCTGGCTTGTTTGCATTTTCAAAATAGTTCTGTTTGACTCCTCTAATCTTTTGCACCTGTTCCTCTTTTTCCATTAAACTTCTTTATACAGACACAAAACTCAATTTCATGTTCCTTTTTGTATTCTATTCCGCATCTTATACTGTTCTACATTTTCTATATAGTTTTCCCCCTCTTTTAATTCTCTCAATTTTATTTTGATTATTGAATTTCAATTCAAATCATTATATTTATATTTTTGTCTTCTGTTTCAATTTCATATTATCTTTTCTCATTAAACAAATTTTCTCCTGTAGTTACTAATTGGAGAATGACACCTTTATATCTTTTAATTACATCCATTCAACTTTTTATTTAAACTTCAATATATACCTTAAGGTTATAACCTTCAATATAATACATCATACATAACTTCCAATAGAATTTTGCTGGTACATTCTTATAATACACCCTATATTCTTTAAAAAAAGATTCTAAATATTTGTAATTATAAGCCCTCATTCCATTCCAATTCAGTTCTATCATTAATAATCATTAAAATCTTAACATCTTTAACACTTCTTTTCAATTAAATATCATACTTCCTTAAAGAAATATATAATCTCCATAATTAATTTTTCCCTTATTTCTCTTCACATTTGTTTTGTAAATCATTAAATATTCATTTTGTTACATTTATTTATTGACAAGCATTCCACTGAATTACAATAGCTATTTTATCAAACATTTTAATCATACATTGTTTCATATTTTCTAAAATAATTTCTGTTTCTAATATAACAATACTATCTTATGTACCTTTGCAGAATCCCTTTTTTCATTAAATTTTCACCCATTATCTCTAAATAGGCCCTGTTTCTCTATATTTTGTTTCTGTCCTTTATAACTTCTTTTCCTTTTTTTCTTCTCTCTCTTCTTCTCCCTCCCCTTTTTACCCCCTTGTCTCTCTACTTAAAATTCTCTCTTCTGCATTTCCCTCTTCTGTGGCTTTCTGATTTTATACTTATTTTTCACTCTATTTGGGAGGGGGGGGGAGTTGTTTTTCCCAATCTTAAATTTTCCATTCTCTTTCCTTCCTTCCCCCCCCACCTAAGATTACTTGTTCATTAAAGAGGGCTTCTTCTTTGTTGCAATCTTCTTGTTCAGCAGGCATTTCTTGTTGTTTCTCATAATTCGAAATCTCTATTCTAAAAACTGAAATACGAAGCCAAAAGAACCTCTCCCTTCTTGTGCATCTTCTTTGTACTTTTTATGTTCCATTTTCCGTTCTTCTAAAAGTGGGGCCATTTTAAATAGATTTAAACAACCACCCAATTGATTTTAGTCATTCAACTACAATAATCAAAAATCCAGAAATCATCAAGTAATCCAAATAGTCCCAAATTATTTCTTCTTATTTCTTTTTCCATTTTCTCTTCCTGGGGTTTTTGTTGCGATATTTCAATTAAAATGTATCTTTTGGAAGTCTTGTTGAGATTTTGCTGTAAGTTCTTTTTAATTCCAGGCAGTCTCCTCCCTTCCAGATCCTGCCCTTTTATTCTTTTTCTCTCCTGTTTTCAAAAGCTTTTGATTATCCAGAAATCTTTATTATCCTGTTTACTTTTTATTTTCAGCATTAAATGCTTATTAATGTCAAAGTGGATTTTTTTTCCAATTTCTTGCTTAAGTCTCTTAGCTGTCAGTATAGGAAAAGGTGGAAAAAAAACCCCAAATCTTTCCCCTTTTTTCTCTCCTTTGCAACTTAAAAATCTTCTTAGGGAACAATGTTACTGTTTTTTTTAATAGTTTCAATTCCAGGGTATCTTATTTGTTGTTTTTGCTGTTTGACCCGGTCAACCAAAACTTTCTCTTCTTATCTTCTTCCTGCACATTCTTTCCCGGTCAAGTTTTTCTTTGTGGTGGCCATTTCTGACCACCGCTACAACTGCCTTCGGAAAAGGGAGTAATGGCCAGCTGGGGAGGAGAGATGCGGCTTTCCTCAACCCTGCAGGCAGTCTCCTCCCTCTTCAGCACCTCTACGGAGTGGCTTAGCCCCGAAACCAGCTGGTTCGGGGCACTCCAGTGGCAAGCACGGATCGAAGCCTCGCAGAAACGAGGTTTCGGTCTGTTGCCAGAGAAGCTTAAACCGGAAGTCTTGTCCCACACATTTTGTAGTGAGGTTGTCTCTGATTTATTTTCCTTAAGGAAGAAGGCCATTTTTTTTCTATATTATCAATAAATTCTTTTTCTTTCAAAATCGAATTATTCAAAGTTCATCTTGATCTTTTCCTCTGGCCCTTCCATTTGACTCTTATTGGATTATGGTCAGCCCAAGTGCTTATGTCAATATTTGCTTCCTGCATGTTAGGAATTAAGTTTGTTGACATCCAAATCATATCTATTTTTGATCATGATAGCTGCCTATTTGAGTAAAATGTAAATTGTCTACCTTTGCCATTCAATTATCTCCATATATCTTTAATACTCAACTCCTCTACCATCTTAAGCAAAGATTTTGATAATGTTTTGTTATTTTATTTTTGTTATTTTCTGTGTTATGTAGTCCAGTTCAACATCTAGAATTGCATTAAAATCTCCAAGAATACATATCATATTCCAATTCAATTATTTTTATGTAATTTCTTATAAAATTCATCTTGCTTATTATTTGGTGCATATATTGCGATTAAGAGTATCTTGGCGTTGTTATCTATTATTTCAACCATTAGTATTCTTCCTTCTTCATCTGTGTAGATTGGCTTTAATTGTATTTTTAATGTATAAAACAACTCTTTTGTTTTGTTATGCCAACGATGTGTATAAGTTGCCAATTCTAGGACAATTCAACAAATATGTATACTGCTTTTTGATATGTACTTCTTGTATAGAAATTATATTTTCTAGTTTGTGGAATATTTTTTTCCTTTTAGTGGCTGAATTTAATCCATTTATATTTATAGAAATTAGTTTATTTTCCTCTTCCATTATTTCTACTTTATATGTAGGATTTACTGTTCTTGTTGATCTTTGCTCTTTTGGTTGTCTAGTTGCCACTTTACCATCTACTATTTCCTCTCCTTTTCTCTTTCTCTTCCCATTTCTTCTCCATTTCTCTTGTTACCTCTGCTCATATTTTAAGTTCCTCTTCTCTTGCTTTCTTGTCTTCCTTTCTCTAAAATATTCATTATAAAATAGTTCTGCTCTCTCTATTGAATCTATTCTATGTATTTCTTCTTGCCAAATAAATGTCAATCCTTCATGAATCAACCATCTGTAATTCATTTCTTCCTGAATTAAAGTATTTGTCAGAAATTGGTAATCTCTTCTTATATCTCTTACTTTCCTTGGAATTTGTTTCAGTGCTATGATTTCCTTTCCCTTGTACTTCAATATGTCATCTCTTGCTTTCTGTAGTACCTCTGTTCTCATTGTTTTCTTAGTGAATCTCACATGTACTTCTCTGGGTAATTTATTTCTTATCACATATCTCGTATATACTCAATATATTTCATCCCTTCCATCCATCATTTTTTCTTCAGTTATCTCCAAAGGTCCTGCCAAAATTTTTGTCATAATTTCTGTGAAGTTTTCTCCCTTTTCCTCCTCAATATTTTGAAATCTTAGAAAAAATCAGCCTTATCCATCTCCCAAAATATTGAATCTTTCCCTTTTTCACTTTCAACTATTGTCAATCTATTATATATTTCTCCTACTTATCTGTTTTATCACCTTTTTCTTCCATCTCCTATATTTTTTCTCTATATAACATTAACACCTGTTGTATATTTCCTTCCATCTTTTCCATCCTTTCCTCCAACTTTTCAATTCTGTCATCTGTACGCTTCCCTTGATCTTGTGTTACTTGAATCATTGACTTTATTTCCTGCATTGAGACTTCTTTCTCTTTTTCTTTCTTTTGCCGAAGCATAGTTGCAATAGATCATTGACCAGCTGGGCTCAAGGATGAGGATGTAGGAATTGATGATCCAGTAGCAGTTATCTTTCTCATATCAAATCAAATTGTAATCCATTTGCAAAGGCCCAAGAAAAATAAAATAAATCTTCAGGTTCTTCTCTATCTTAATCCAACTTTATCCAAAAAAAATGGAGATAAAGGATCCAAAAAATGAAAAGGGAAACTATAAATCTAGAAAGGAGAGAAAGTAAAAGTGTATAAAATTCAAAAAATCTGATGTAAAAAGAAAAACTTCCAAAAAAGAGAAAAAGAAAAGAAAATACAAATCCATCCACTTCTAAATAGAAGAAGAAAGGAAGAGGAAACAAAAAAAAAGAGGAAAAAACAAAAAGAAAACCCACAGAGGCCAAATTATATCCACTTGTTAGTCAAGCTATTAATGAGGAAAAAGAAAAAAAATGGAAAAGGAAAAAAGAAGAGAAAAAGAAAATCAAAATTCCAAAATTAATCCAAATTGAGAGACTGGAATACAGAAAAAGAGGCCCAGCATACACACCAGCAGGGGAAAAAAGGTGGAATAATACCAGCTGTAATTTATAAATCAATGTCACAAAATAAACCAAAGTCTTAATGTAACACCCAGAAAGCCCAAATCCAAAGCATATATATTATCCAAGGTCACAGTGTTCTTTCTTTTCCTTTATCTTATTCAATTTTCCAGTTGTGTACAAGCTGTATGGGAGCAGCACCTGTTTCAGTGCTCACTCATCTTTCTCTACTTCTAAACAACCTGAAGTCAAAATAGCTTAATCTCTAGATGGCAGTGTTGCTTAGCTTTCCTTACACATATCCTGGTTACACTGTATCCCTGAAGCTTAAAAAGTGAAAGTAAGCTCTCTGTCTTTCCATCTGCCTGGCCAGAGAAGCTGCACCCATCATGAGCTTAGATAGTCCCTCAGAGTACCCTCAAACTGAACCACCCCAGGAAAGAAAGAGGGGGCTTGCTTTTAAGAATGCATCTTCTAGAGAATTTTCCAAAATTAAAACACATTAAAAGTAAAAAAAAAAGTGAAAGTAAATAGGAGTCAAAAGAAACAAAGTACTCTGGAGATTTTAAACTTAAAAGTTCATTTTTTTCTTAAATTATTATTTTAAAGTCCAGTCCAGTTAGTCAAGGCAAAGAAGTAAACAAAGTATTCTTTTTTTTTTCCCCAAGAAAATAAAAAATCCAGATAAAATTTGACAGCTCCCCATACATCTTGCCGCTTTTCTGTCTTCTTTCTTTTTGTTAACTTTTCTGTCTTCTTTCTTTCTTTAGTAATTCTTTCACTTTAGGGTACTCTTCTATCTTTTTTTAGAAAAAAGGAATTTCTCACTCAGACCTTCTTCTTCTGGTCTTCCGGGGCTGGCACAGCTTCTTAGCGGCTTGGGATTAATGGCCGCTTCCCACCAGGGGGCTTTCCTGGATCAACTAGGGACTTTGTGATGTCCCTGGGATTGATAGGATGTGCTCCTTCCACTTACTATCTCTCTGGGACCATTTGGGTCCACTGTGACAGCCCAGCTGCAGAGATATCAGCGGCTTTCACCAGAGTTCTGAGAAAGCTGCCTTTCCGCTGCTGTTCAAACCCAACCCTCAGAATAAAAATCCTTCTATTCCCCACCATCCAGTCACAGCTGAAGAAACTTCTTGGATGAGAAGCAAAATATCTTCAAAGAAAAACTAGAACATCCAGTTGCCTCTTGGAAAAGCAGCTTTGGAACAACTATGAATCATTTAACCAAGCTTTTTGTACTTATTGCTGTTCTGATTGCTTATAGATAGTCCTCAACTTACAACCATTCATTTTGTTATCATTTAGAGTTATAATGACACTGAAAAAAGTGACCTATGACCATTCTTTACACTTTTTTGACCATTGCTATATCCCTATGATCACATGATCAAAAATCAGATGCCTGGCATCTGGCATCTATTTATAACAGTTGCAGTGTGCCAAGGTCAGTGATTATCTTTTGCAATTTCTGACAAAAATTCAATGGGAAAACTAGACTCACTTAATAACCATATTGTTAATTTAACAACTACAGCGATTCAGTTAACAACTGTGGCAAGAAAGGTTGTGAAATGGCACAAAATTCATTTACCAACAGTCTTACATAGCAACAGAAATTTGGGAATCAAGCATAAGTCATATTTTCGCCTATGAAAAAATATTTGTTTTTCAGTTTCACCCTAATTGCACGATTGTATTCAATTTGTTGACCTCTTGTAAATGATTGAAATTTCTTTAACCTTGTTAGAATATGTCTAGATATTTTGCATTTTATTAAAAAACATTGTGTTCATTTTGTGATGTCCTTGATACTAGACTTTTTAAAAATTCCCTATAGCTATGGATGCTTTCCTTTGTGTTGCTTCATTCACATTTAAGCATGAACATTTTATAGGTGACATTAGTGGCATGGGTAGCAGAAATTATGCAAATTACAAAAATGATGTATGGACCCAACATTCAGTTTTTCTTGGTGCACAAACATACCACCTTGTATGAAGATTTTCATTAAAAACTCAAGTTATTTTTGTAAATGCTAAAAAAATACCCTATAGCCAAGATAACTTGATTGGTGTGATCCCTCTTTTTTAGTTCAACCTCATTTAAAATTTTGGCTATGATAACTTTTATTGCTTACAGGCACTACCAAGGAAGGAGGAGCTGGTGCTGTTGATGAAGATGATTTCATAAAGGCATTTACAGATGTTCCTACTGTACAGGTAAAATGCTGTGTTTTATGGACCTCTGAAGGATGGAAGGCTGAGTCAACTTTGAACCAGTCAGTATCAAACTCCAGGCTCTGGGCAGAATTAGACTTAAATACTATATTCTAACCACTACACCACCATGGCTCCTGTATGATTCCATAATTGTGGCATCACCCAAAACTTGCTAATTCTGTTTGTAACCATTTGAAGAATGTATAGATTGGCCATGGCTAAACCACAGTGTCAGGTGAGGCTCCATTCAAAATCCAAGAAAGAAAACCTTACACTCCATTGTTTTTGAGAAAAGGACTGTTACTGAAATTAATATGGTAGCATCAGAAGAGTAGAAGATCTGAGGCAATAGGCGTGAAAATCACATATACAAAGTTATGCCAGAGTTTCCACCCCCAATAGTTCAAACTGGCCATCCAATCTGAGATGTATAATGTCTTGGGCATCTTCAGGTGGTGTTTGAGAGCTCTGGCACACCTGAACGGTTGACCTTGGCCTGAATAGATAAGAGGCTACAGCTGCGCAGTAAATAAGTGAGCAGTCAAGAAAACATCCCAAGTTTTACATTTCACCATCTCAAGCCTCCAGCACTCTTCCCCCTTCCTCCCCTCAGTGGTCCAATTATTCTTTCCTTTCCCTACCCTGTTTCTATGGCAGCCAGAAAGATAAGCAGAAGAAGGCTTCTTGAAGGCTGACAGGCAGTTTTCTTAACCACAGTGCACATTCAATAAGATACAATGACATATTAAGCCATTAAGCATTCCAAATCTCGTGACTGTTTTAGATAGTATGGGCTTAGCACCAGAACAAATATTCTATACCATAAGCAAATATTTTACACCATAAATACAGTATCAATATCAATAAAGTGTATTTATCACACGAAGTATCCAGAGCTCGAAAAAGTAAGTTGTACTACAAATTCATTCAATACCATCATTTATCTTAGTGCAAGTCCTGGGAGAGTACATACACTCATTTATTGTAGGTTTTGTTGTTTTAATCTTTCTAAAGCCTGCATCCTTGATGAGTTATTTTCAGATTTGCTGTTCATTGCCAACAGAAACATTGGACCATGAAGTTTGAGATCTGGAAATAAAACAACCCCAGAATATATATTATAGGGTTACTGTAAACAGTTCTCACTCTTTTATTTTTGTCACCGTAATATACCTAAAAACAAAAAACCTGTTTTGGTGGTCCTCAACTTACAGCAGTTCATTTAGTGATCATTTGAATTTACAACATTACTGAAAAAAGTGATTTACAACCATTTTCAATATTTACAACCATTGCAGCATCATCACAGTCACATAATCAAAATTTTGATACTTTTCAATGGATACATATTTTGTTGTAGTGTCCTGGGGTTATATGATCACCTTTTGTAATCATCTGACAAGCAAAGTCAATAGGGAAGCCGGATTCGCATAACAACTGTGTTGCTAAGAATTGCAGTAATTCACTGAACAACTGTTGCAAGAAAGGTTGTAAAATGGGGCAAAACTCATTTAATGAGTTTCAAATGCCTTGCTTAGCAACAGAAATTTTGGACACAATTGTCATAAATCAAGGACTACCTGTATAAAGGTAAATGATACATATTATATTTGCATTTTTACATAGGTATTTAAAATTTTCACCCTCTAAAAATGATGAGCTACAAAGCTGATGGACTATCCTTGCTCCTGTCACAAATTCTTAGTCTGAGAAAAAAAAATGAAGATTGTTTTATTTGCTTTGTTGTTGAAAAGCTTGGAACACTTCTGCAGAACAGAACCAAGCCCCAAACATTTTCTACCATTCTTTTGAACTTAAATTTTAAAACCGGAGTCAGTGGTGTGCCTTTTTTTAAAAAAAAAAATTTAAAAGTGGAACTAGGAATACTTACTTGTCTGACCTCATGGGAAAGGGACAATGTCCAAAAAAAGATGTTTTGATTCAAAAGCCAAACAGAAGTATTGGCTCCTTGATTCATGAGAAACAGGACAACACTTATCTAAAATCAGAACTTCAAGCTATTATTTATCACATTTTGAAGTTTAAAACTAGCAGTTAAATATTAGTACAAGAAGAAATGCCATTTTCAGGCCAGAGACATTTAAATAGGACTAAAGACTTTGGACTAATTCTGGCTATTCAGTGCAGTCAGGCTAGGGAAACTCCAAGAATTTCCATTGATTTAGTTACAGTGGTTCCCAAACTTTTTCAGTCCACCACCCCCTTGGTGCTACAAATTCATCCTCAGTGCCCCCACCCAGGGGTGGGATTCAAATTTCTTAACAACTGGTTCTGTGGGCATGTCCTAATTTATGGGTGTGGCTTGGTGTCATGTGACTGGGTGAGCATGGCTTAGTGGTCATGTGACTGGCAAATCAAATATAAGTGGTTCTTGCTTAATGGCCGGTTGCTTAGTAAGTGTTCTAATTTATGACTGACCTCCCCAGAACTACTTGACCTGTTTTTGGAGTTTTGACAGCCATGCACACACACACACACACACACACACACACACACACACACACCCCTAACCCTGTTCGAGCAGGTGGTTGGACTAGATATCTCATTCACTTTCTCCTCCCTCCCTTTCTTTCTTTCTTTCTTTCTTTCTTTCTTTCTTTCTTTCTTTCTTTCTTTCTTTCTCTTTCTGTCCCTTCCACCTCCCCCCTCTTTCTTTGTCTATCCTTTTCCTTCCTTCCTCTTTCCCTTTTTCTTTCCCCTTTCTCTTTCTTTAATTTCTTACTTCTTCCTTCTCTCTCTCTCTTATTCCCTCTCCCTCCCTCCATATCCCATTCACTTTCTCCGCCATCTTTCTCTCTCTCTCATTCTCCCTCTCTCTCTTCCTCTCTCTTTCCTTCTCTCTCTCTTTATTTTTTCTCTCTCTCTGGAGTCCAGCTGCACCAAAAAGAACTTGCAGCAGCTGGAGATTTTTTGCAGTGCAAATTACCGACCTCTGACTTTGCTCTGCTTTTCCAACGTACCACTGTGGCCGCATTCTGGGTGCCACCCCGCACATTCACCCCATTGAGCCCACTGCACCGGTGGGACTTGCCCAAGCAAGTCCGAGCGGAGTGGTGCAACAGTCAATGGGGTGAGCCTGAATGACTATTGACTAGAACGAGGCAGCAGTGGTGAATTGGAGAAGCAGAGCAAAGCTGGAGGTCAGTAATATTTGCTGCAAAAACCTCCAGATGCTGCGTGTTTTTTCGGTGTAGCTGGACTCCAGCTGCATCAAAAAAAAGCACATGGTGTGTGGAAGCTTTTTGCAGCAAAAATTATTGACCTTCGGCTTTACTTGTTCCACTTCTCCAGTGCACTGCTGTAGCTGTCAGCAATTATTGTGCATGCGAATGTGCAATAAGGACTGACTGGGCAGGGAATGGAGGAGCGGGCAGAGAGGAGCAGGGCCAGCCAGGGGCTCATTTTACCGCTTCTCCAAACTATCAGGAATGGTAATGAACCAGTCAAGTCCCACCCTTAGATTGCGCCTTGCAAGGGGTCCACTTCAGTGCCCCTGCCCCCTCTTAGCGCCCCCCTGCCAGCCCCCCTGCCTCTTAGCACCCCCCCAAGGCATCCCACCACCCCCTGGGGCGGTACCACTCACTTTGGGAACCACTGATCTAGTAGGTGAGGAGGCACAACAGAGCAAAGGCTTCACTTGTTTTCAGTTCTAAAAATCTAGTTTAATTGCTAAGACTAAAAGTATATTCCCATTGTGCCTCAGTAACAAGTAATTTACAAGGTTGAGAGAAGTCTTTTGTCCTTCATAACTGACCACTGTGTCTCAGAGACTTCACATTCAGAAACCCCCTTTTTTTAGGATGGGAGGGTAGGGGTTTATCCAGTTCATCAACAGTAACTGCACTGTTCATATTAGTCTCAATTTCCCCTGGAATGCACTAGTCCACAGATCTTTTTTTCTAGGTTTGATCTTTCAGGTCTTTTTCCTTACATCAAAATTTTTAAGCATTATATAATTTAAAGAAATTCAGGCAGTATAATTTCTCTAACATAATTGCAAAGTAATTTATTTTTATCTATAGAGTTTTATTATATGGTAAACATGAAAATGTTATGATGTTTAAATAACTTTCCAGAAATCACATTTCTATAGTATATAATAATTTAAAAATTACTTAAGAATTTGTTTTGCTATGTTAATATATGCTCTTGTATTAGGTTGTCCTCTCTGGGCTATTGCAATATAAGCAAGTTGGCTTTATATAATATATAAAATTATGAAGTCAACATTTTTATCACAACTGTGATTATTGACTTTTCACAATTGTTTTGTGTTCAGTAATTCAGTATCCCAGAATATTTTGTGCATTTTATATTTTTATGCACTACTTCCAGTCTTCTTGAGTATTTACTGAAACAGAATTATTATTTTTCCACCAGTGCTCATTTAATTGTACGTTTATTGTTGAAAAATGATATAATCTTGTTTAACATTTTCACAGTTTTCTTATGATTTAGTTCTACATTCTAAAAAAATATGAACTATTTTGTTATATTTTCTTATCAATATCCATTTATTTTTCTTAAAATCCCTATGCTGTACCAAAAAACCAGATTCATTTCCCATTGCTTTCCCTCATTTATGACATTGGATTTTACATTAATTGATTCATAGTTGAGAAGGAATTATCAAAGCTATTAGCAAATAATTAATCTTTGCTAATCATGAAATGTCTTCATGCTAAGAGATTTCATGGAAATGTAAGAGTGTCACATTGGGCACCTCCAATTAACAAGCCATCCTGCAAAATAGAAGTCACAACTGCTGCACCAGCTATAGAAGACAGTCTTACCTAGCTACTTAATTTTTTTTCTTCAATTATTTACTGGACAAGATATGGATTTGACTGGAAGTTTCTTTTTCAGATATATTCTAGTCGTGAACTTGAAGAAACACTAAATAAAATCAGGGAAATCTTGTCAGATGATAAACATGATTGGGATCAGCGCACTAATGCGGTACATCTATTTTTTAAATTTTACATATTTTTCAATGTGATTATATAATTCATTACAGCATATTTGCATTTAGAAAGTTAATATTCTTATTTGCTCTTTCACTACCCCAGCTTAAGAAGGTCAGGTCATTACTTGTTGCTGGAGCTGCGCAATATGATGGCTTTTTCCAGCATTTACGACTGTTGGATGGAGCATTTAAATTATCTGCTAAAGATCTCAGATCACAGGTGGTTAGAGAAGCATGCATCACAGTAGCGTAAGTATAGATCAAGAAAACGAAGTGCCTTGCTGAATTTAACTGAGTATTGAGAGTCCTGTTGGAAATATACCAGATGTGCCTTGGGTTTTTTTTTAAATTTCTATACAGTTAGTCCTTGATTTATGACTATTTGCTTAATAATGCTTTGAATTAATATCAGCATTCAAAAGACCTTTAAAGCGTTTCTGACCATTTAAACATGTCACCACCAAATTGTAGGAACGTGATTGTGATCTGGATGCTTGGCACCCTATTCACACTTAAAACTGTTTTCCATCAATCATTGTGATGACCCAAGGCATGGCACAAAGGCAACACAGTCAGATAATCAGTAGGAGTCCCTTTATTAGCTCCAACTTTCCCCCAATGTCCTGGTTACCTTCTGGCTGGAGAAAAACTGTCCCAGGAGCAGCTTTTGGCTGCAAAGAATCAAGTCCAAAATGTGGACAACAAAAACTGTAATTATAAGTCCAGTCTAGTCTGGCAGGCCAGGATCAAGAATTACAGACGTGAAGGCAATAACTCAACACAGTTGGGAAGATGCCAGGAACACAGATAACCAAAATCAACACAGGATAAACTCATGTTTGCTTCCAGTAGCTGCCACACTCAGCATGCATCTCTTTTAAACTCTTTTCCTAGCTGTGGCTAATGAAGGGAATCAGGACTTTTCCTTCCCCGTAAGCCAAGCAACCCCTGTTGCTCTCTCCTCTGTTCCTCCCTTTGTGCCCTAGGATAAAGAGGGGGTGGGCTGGGACTTCCTCTGAACTCCCTCTCCCTTGTTTTACCTCTCCCATGCTCTGCCTAGCTGGACTTTGCCCTTCCACAGCCAACAGAACCACACTCCCACTCCCACTCCCACTCCCTGTCAGCTGTTCGTCTTCCTCCTCAATTCAGACTCTAACAGGGCCATGACAATCATGTAATCACCACTTGACAATATTCTCTGCAGATTCCCTGAAATGGAAAGATTGCAAGCTGCTGCTGCATGCCAAGAGGACTCACTCTCCTTTCTGGGGGTTTTAGAAAGAGCTGTCTATTGAAAGATTTCTATTATGTTCCTGCTTCGAGTTCAACAATTCAAACAGGCAGAGAACTGAAATTCTTTGGTAGGGATAGCTCTTTCAGCTAGGCCCCAGAAGTAAGACGACAGAGCTACAATCCATGCAGGATTTTTGGTCCCTGAGCAAAGAAGTATCACATGCCTCTGGAAAATGGGGGAAGCCTGGTGCAGGCCATGCGCAAGTTCAGGCTAAAAATCTTGCTTGGATTTTCAGAGGAGAAGCAGTGTGTTAAGGTAAGAATAATGGGCTGCCTTGGGGAAAGGAAGACCTTGGCAAGTAAGGTGCAATTTTTGTGTGTCTTTCCTCTTGGGCTGAAAATCCTGTTTGGATTTTGGCAGGGAAGATTTTCAACTACTGAACAGAAAGACATTTGCATGTAGCCTGTATTTTCAGAGCCTCCCCCATCCACCTGAGGCACCAAGGACTTCAACTCCTGAGAGCTCCTAATGACCACAACAGGAGTGCCAGGTTTTCAGTTTTTAAGCAAAGCCATCACATGACATCTCACTTAAAAACCACTTCTCTCATTGACTGAGAATTGTGGTGGTAAGCTGAGAACTACCTGTATAAATAATATGATTAACAAAATACCTGCATATACAATCTGTTTTGTAACACAGCTCAAAGTTAAGTTAGCCATTTAACTACTATGACTTACAACTATAATACTGGGCTTAATTACAATCATAAGTTGAGGACTTCTTCTAATAGGGTTTAGCAGGGTACCTGCTGAAAATGTTTGTTCTTGCACTCAGAGGATTAAACAGTATTTATTTGTTCATCTTCCTTCTTGTAATTCTGAATGTGCAAGACATTAAAGTGCCTAGATAAGGATAAACTTCACATTATTATATTCATAATATATTCATTATATTCATATAATATATTTATTATATTCATAATATATATTATATTCATAATATTATATTCATAATATTCATAATATAAAGTGTTTAGCTTTTTTAGAGGTATAGGCAGTTTGTTAAGGAATATGAAGTTGGCTTGTGTATGTCTACTTCTTGCTGTCATCCCTGTTTTAATGTTTCATATTGCTGAATGCATCATTCACAGAAGAGGAAAATCCACATTTGCTCCTAAATTTTGCTGTATATGAAGTTGCCCTAGATTTTAAATATTTTGATTTATAATTTAATCACTATAGCAAATTTGAAGGTGCTGGATGATATAAATATATGTGTGCATACTGGTAATCCCTGGGTTACAAGAGTTCCCTTAGCAAACATTCAAAGTTACACAATAGGTGCCCCCTAGCATTTATAAAGAAGTCCTGAAATTATAAATATTGCAGCACCACGGCAGTTGTTCACTCTTATAAATCACCACAGAGGCTCTGCAACATTCACCCTGCCTATCCCCCCCCCCGGCCGGTCTCCACTGGCACTTCACCTGTGGAGGCTCACTTACTTTGTGAAGATCTCGTTTGTATCACAGTTCATTTGCCGACTTCAAGCTTTTGGTATGTTCGTAGGGAACACAGACCTAATGTACCGCAAGATCAGTAGAGAGATCTCGTGCTGTTGATCTTATATGATCTCACACTATAGGTCTCTATTGTCTGTAAATTGAAGTCTGGATGTTTGCAAATGGAGAGAAGGCTTCAGGCCTTCAGGCCTTCCCTCTGTTTGCCATTTCCTTATAGAAGCCTGCAGGAAGATTGTGTTCCTGTAGACTTTGGCAGCCATTTGCAAAAAGCTTTGATTGGCACCAACGGAGCTTGGGAAGAGCGGGCAAAAGAAAGGCTTTTTGAAAAGGGCTGCCGAAACATAAAGGGATGCAATCTTCCAGTGCTTTGCCAACAAGAAAGGAGGCCCAGCGGGCTGTGTGCGGTCTTCTAGACCTCCTTTCTTGCCGGCCATCCGTTTGATGAGGCTTCTTGTGATGAAAAAGGAATTTCCTTCCCCACCCTGAGATATGTGCACTTAATGAGCTGTGCATTCAATTAGCAAATGTGTGAGAGAAAGCAGGGAGTGATCTTGTTCAAGGTACAAGATTCACCCCCACGAATCCTCAGGTTATGAATGGAATGGGCAGGCTCCATTCCATTCATAACTCAAGGACTACCTATATATAAAAATGATTATAGTCTGGTATTCTAGATTGAATTCCAACTTTATTGCAACTTTTAAAAATGATTTAAAAGTACTAAAACAAATCAGTAAATGACATTTGTTTCAGGTATTAATTATCTATTTAATCCAGCAGGATCAAATAGTACTGAAGTAACTGTGTCTATGTAAATTTATTTACTTAGTGCAATTATTTGTCTTTCAGTTTTTGCAAATAGATCCAAAGGCCCATATGGTTCCACTGGATTAAGCACTAAAATTACAATTACAATTTAATCATTGAGTAAATGATTAAAGTGCACAACTAAAATCAACATGAGATAAATAGATATAGATTGCAGGAAAAACTAACATAAAATAGTAATATAAAAGTATAATAAAAGATTTAGTATACCAAAATGGATATCTTTGGTACCAAAAAGGCAATAAATATGCAAGCCTTCCTTAAGGCATCCAAAAAGGAGACCAACATTGAAAAGACCCACAGTAAGCAGGGTCTCGACATACTAGAACCCTACAAAAAGATGTATTCTTTGAAACACTGTATTCCTAAACTGCATGTGGCATGATTGGTTAATACAGTATCTTGAATTTTATATAAGAAATAAAATTGGAACCATTAAAAATAGTATACAGTTAGTTTACTGTTGTAGCATCTAGTTCCACTTAATAGTTTTGCTGATATACTGTTTATAACAATGCATGCATACATACTCAACTCAGTACTTCCTTCCAAAATAACTTTATGCAAAAAGTTATGCTTATATTCTAATTAATTCAACATCTTTTTCATGTAAAATTTTCATAATTTTCTTTTCCTTTTCTCTAGATTTATCCATTGTGTGTGTGTATGTGTATGTGTGTGTGTTTCTGTTCAATCATCCATTCTCTATATGAACAAATCACTTGGATGTATTTCATTCTGATTTGCCATTCATTTTTATATTCAGTCCTTTGGTCCAGCGGTCGCTAACTGGTGGGCCCTGAGAAAATTTTGGTGGGCTGCAGAGAAATCTCACCCCCAGAGCAACCCCCCAAGCAATTAATCCAGGCTGTGCAGAAACACAAGGCTGTGCCACCCACATGACCTGCAGGAACCCTCCCCGCCCACTCACTCCTTACCCGGCAAACTTGCTTGCTAAATTGCTACTTTTCCTTTTTCCGACCATCATCTGTTCTGCTGTGCCAGGAGATTTAGATTAACTAGGAAGCAGGAAATGGTTGCATTTCTTGCTTTTTAGCTAGTCTTTAGATCTTCGGCTCTGCTTTTAAGCACAGCCAACCCTCCCTTATGACTGAAGGTTCTATTATTCAGTGCAGACTCACAGTAAGCAAATTTGAGAGACTGAGCTAGCTGATGGCAGATAGGTAGATCACTGAATGATTCTGTGAGCAACTCAATCTGCCTACCTGCTTTGCCTGATTTTGGGTAAAAGTTGCTGTTTTTATAAAAAAATCAATATTTATATAAATATTTATAATATTTACATACAAGCCATGCCCAGCCAGTCACATGATGACCAAGCCACATCCACAAATTAGGCCATGCCCACAGAACCAGTTAGTATCCCTGGGATTTAAAATTATGAGTTTGGTGGTCCCTGAAGTCCAAAAAGTTGGCAACCCCTGCTTCAGTCTTTTATACTTGACTCCATCTCTAGTTGTTTCATTATACACACTTTTTAAGTAGCTCATGCCCAATGCATTTAACTTTTTATTTTTCTAATGCAGGTAATCCTTGACTTATGACTATAATTAAGCTCAAAATTTCTGTTGCTAAGACAGTTGTGAGTTTTGCCCTACTTTGCAACCTTTTTTTGCTCCACTTTGCAACCTTTTCTGAACTATTGCATGGTTGTTAAGTGAATCTGGATTTCTATTGATTTTATTTGCAGAATAGGATCACATGACCTTGAGATACTGCAATCATCATAAATTTTGATCACATGATCATGGGGATGCTACAATAGTCATAAGTGTGAAAAACTGTCAGAAGACATTTTTTCCAGTGCCAATGTAAGTTTGAACAGTCCCTAAAATTGTTGTAAGTCTAGGACTACCTATATATAACTACTATTTAATAAAATGGGCAGAAAAATGTTGTTTAAACACAGCAATTTTCACTTCTCTTGACGAATACTGATTCTTACAACACCTTTCTGTGATGACGCAGAGTGTAACACAAACGTAACAAAATCCAAAATGTAAATAAATGTCCTTTAATACTTCCAACTTGGCCCCACTGTTCAATAATTCTCATTTGAAGATAAAACATACTCAAAAATAGTCTTCAAAAGAAAGCAATACAGTCCGAACTTAATGAGCAAATAGAAGTAAAATAAACACCAAACAAACTACAAGGACAAAATTTCCACAATGGACCAGGATAAGTAATTATCAAATTCAAGGAGATAACAAAGCACAGTCTGTTGGAAGGATGCCAACCAAGATAACTTCAGCCCAAAATAACACACGTTTTGCTTCTGGCAACGCTATGTTGTAATCGTCTCTCTTATATACTAGTCTCCCCACCTGCAACCAATAAGGAAGATCATGGCCGCTTCCTTTCCTGTAAGCCAAGTTGTTGCCTTCTCCGTTCCTCCCTGCGTGTCCTAGGATGCAAAGGGGATGGACCTAGTTCTTCCTCTGACTGCCCAGTCGGTCCCTGCCCAGCCCCCTCCACAACCTCTGGAGCCACATTTCCACTCCCTGTCGGCTGTTCCTCCTCTCCCTCAGAGTCCAACTCTACCAAGGGCATAATACCTTTCTATTGCTGTATCTGAAATTACCAACAATATTCCAGGGCAGTCTTCCATCTCATGCATAGCATCTTTCAGTTCTTTTTTCAAATTTTATTTTATTTATTTATTTATTTATTTATTAGTATTTTGAAAACAGTGTATTGTCCAGGCAACTCATTTTACTGAAAAAAACAACAGACATACTAATAGCAATAATAATAATATAGTAATTATAGCAATAATTATAATTATATTAGCTTATTTGTAATCGTATTAATTATACTAGCATATTTATATTCATACATATATTCATCTTTTACATGCACATAACAATAATTTTTCTTTTTCTAACTTCTACCTCTTATGTGTAACCATTGATAAAACATATCTCATGTTGAATAATACTCTGTATCTCCTTTATCTTTTATTTTTAATGTCAATCTATCCATCTCTGCACAGTCCAATATTTTCCAAATTATGTTTTCGTCTGGTGGGCTGTTCTCATTTTTCCAATATTGTACAAATAGAATTCTTGCTCCTGCCAATGCATGAAGCCTTAAGTATATAGTCACTTTATCATAACTTTCTGGTATTATATCTAACAAAAATATTTCTGGCTTTAAATCTAAATGCTGCTTTATCATCTTTTCTTACTATAGATGCATTTTCGTCTAGTATTTTCTTGCCTTCATAAATGTCCACCACATATGATAATAGGTATCTAGTGTCTGGTTACAGTCCAACATTTGGTGGACATATTTTTAAATATATTTGCAAGTCTTGCTGGTGGCAGACACTACCTATAAAACTTTTTGTAAAGGTTCTCCTTTTTTACTGTAGCCATTGTCAGTTTGTAATTTCTATCCCAAAGTTTTTGCCATTTATCTAATACTATAGCACAGCTGAATTTTTTTGCCCACACTATCATTGTTTCTTTTCCATATTCATCTTCCATTTTAAATTTAGTAGGTAACTACATAATTCCCTTATCAATTTTTCATTTGTCCCTAATAGTATCTGATCAAGTATTGTTGGTTCTTTTTAGAAATACCATGTTTTTTGCATCTTTCTCATATCTCGGTTGCATTTGCAGGTGTGGCAACTAAGCTAAGTCCATCTGTTGGTTTTGTAACCCCTATCTGTTTTTATGTTCCCTTTCCTCATTTAAAGCCCCTGTCACACTGCACCAACGGATAGAAAGAGGATGTAAAACGGAGAAAAACACTTGTCATCCGTTGATTAACGTGATGCATCGGTTCTGTACTCACTGCCTCCGTTTTGCTTCCTCTCTATCCGTCCAGCATCCGTTCATTGACATTTCATCCGCTCAGAAAGTTTTGAGCTGCTCAAAACTTATGAGCAGAAGATGTATCCAATTCGTCCATTCTACATCCGCTAGGCATCCGTTCTGCATCCGTTACGCATCCGCTATATCCGCTAGGCATCCGCTGTGCATCCGCGCAACTCCATCCGCTCCAGCGGTAAACGGACGCAGGGAGGAAGCGGAACGGACGCGGAACAGATGCAGAATGGATGCCTAGTGGATGCAGAACGGAAACAGCATTTAAAATGGAAAAAACGTTCGCAGAGGGGACCTATCTCGGATATTAAGGATGTCTAGAGGATGCCTAGAGGATGCAAAGGGACACCTAGGGAAAAACCTACACTGCCTATAAAAAGGGGGAGCAACTCACCTGGATCTCACTTTCAGACCAGCAGCCCTGCGGTGCAGACCTCTGCAGCCTTCATCTGACTCTTGCTTTTCCACAGCATCCAGGCATGTCCACCGTGGATCATAACAAAGACCTTTTGGCAGCCACCACCCTTCTGCAACAGTGCGAAGCCATCTACAGGCTCTGTGAACTCTACTACGGGAAGAAAAGGAGGCGGCCAAGAAGCGTCTGGGTCCGAAGATGGATCGCCAGAAGAGTAGAGTACGGACTGTACAACAAGCTGATGGTGGAGCTCAGGAACGAAGACACTCGTGCATTCCAGAACTTCATGAGGATGCCTCCAGCCATGTTTGACGAAGTTGTGTAGCGGCTGACACCCAGGTTGATCAAGGCAAACACCAACTTCCGGCCCAGCCTGGACCCTGGGCTCAAGGTGGCACTGACTCTCCGCCACCTGGCCTCAGGGACCACATACACGAGCATGCAGTACGGCTGGGGGGTGCCACACAACACCATCAGCATTGTGGTCAGAGAAGTAGTGCAGGCCATCATCGAAGAATACATGGAGGAGCTCCTCCAGTGCCCCACCACTGAAGAAGGATGGAAAAAAGTTGCAGAGCAGTGGTATCAGAGGTGGAACTTACCCCACACCGTTGTAGCCATTGATGGGAAGCACGTGGCCTGCAAAGCTCTAGCCAAGTCGGGGTCCACTTATTTCAACTACAAGGGCTTCTTCAGCATCATCCTCTTCGCCATGGTCGATGCTGACTACAAGTTCATGTACATCGATGCTTCAGGCAACGGCTCATCTTCAGATGCCCAGGTATACAACGCCAGTGACCTCAAGGAGGGGCTGGAAAGCAACCTCATCATGGGCTTCCCAGATCCAGCCCCCCTGCCCAACGACACGCAAGATGTGCCCTACTTCATCGTGGGGGATGACGCCTTCTCCCTCACAACCTACCTCATGAAGCCCTACACCTCCAGATGCCTCACCCGTGAAGAGAGGATCTTCAACTACAGGCTGTCCAGGGCAAGGTGGATGGTGGAGAACGCCTTTGGCATCCTGGCCAACAAGTTCTAGGTACTTCTCACCAACATGCAGCATCGCCCAGAGACCATGAGGAACATTGTGGAAGCTTGCTGCATCCTGCACAATCTCATGCACACCCACTACCCAGTCTTGCAGAACAGGCTCGTGGACCTCCAACAAGGCAATGGGGACATGGAGCCTGGGGAATGGAGGCAAGGGCAAAACCTGATAGACACTGAGGATGTGCAAGGCCCCAAGAGAGCCTCACGTGAAGGGAAGAAGCAGTGCAACCTCCTGAGACAATGGTGCAACTCCCCAGCTGGAGCAGTGGAGTGGCAAGACAGGATGATAGATGATTAATGGATGCTTCCTTCAGCCTGTCTCATCACACTGATGAGATTGGGCCATGTATGTTGGGTGGGCCTACAATGAACAGGGCATTTAATAAAGAGTTGTGTTTATGTTGACATGTGTGGATGATTGATTACATTATTATTGATAATAAAGGGCCATAGGTGTGGCACCTGGGAGGGTAGACCATCCAGTCCCACTATGCTTGCACTGGAGGTTTATCTATCCCACAGTTATTACCCATACCAAAGGTATCCCTGCCCATCCCACTGCTATCCTTACCCATCCCACAGCTATTACCCATCCCACAGGTATCCCTGCCCATCCCACTGCTATCTTAACCAATCCCTCAAGCCTGCAAAGGCTTAAACCATTTCTAAAAGTTTCCACCAAGACTTTATTAAAAAAAAGAAATGAAGCAAGTGTGTGAATCAAAGATAGACTTTATTAACAACAAGCTATAAAACAAAAATGAGTCTCTGGCACTCCTCTTGGTCGTTCAGTCTCAGGGGTGAAGGGTCCAGGTGCTGTGGAGGTGGCTGGTGCTGGAGTGCTTGTCATCAGCTCCTCCAGAAGCAGAAGCAGCAGAAGCGCCAGCCCCAGAAGAACGAGCCTCTATCTGAAGATCTATCTTTCTCAATTCATGTTTCTGATTATCTGTAAGGTTTTTAACTAATGTTTAAATTTTTTCTTTATTTATTTATGCAACTTCTCCATGCTCTTCTATTTTTCTTATTAGTCTGGGGCCCGTTTCTAATGGTTCTTCTAATATAAAAATCAGGTCATCTGCAAATACTTATAATTTATACTCTTCTTTTTTTTATTTCCATTCCTTTTATTTCTGGATCTAATATTTCTAATTAACACTTCTAGTGTCAATATAAATAACAATGGGGACAATAGACATTCTTGGCTTGTGCCTTTTTTAGATAGAAGTTTTCTGTCACATCCCCATTCACAATCACTTTTGCTCTCTGATTTGTGTAAATTGCCTTGATCATGTTTATAAATTTTTCGCCAAAGTCCATACACTACAGTTGTTGCACCATAAATTGCCAATTTATATTATCAAAAACTTTTTGAGCCTCTAGTAAGATCAGTGGCAATTGTTTTTCACAGTGTACTTCATTATACTCCAATGTATCTAAGATAATTTTCACATTATTTTTTAATTTGCCTTTTAGGTAGAAACCCATTTTGATCAGAGTGTATAAACTCATTCAAGAATCTCTTGAGTCTTTCCGTTGTTATTGAAGCAAATACTTTGCAGTCTGCATTTAATAAAGATATTAGTCTATAATTCTTTATCTGTGTTAGATGTGGGTCTTCTTTTGGGATTAAAGTAATATTAGCTTCCATCCATGTGTGTGGTATCTTGGCTACTAATAAAAATTCATTATATACCTCTAACATTGATAAGCTTAGTGTGTCTTGTCGATTTTTATAGATTTCTGCTGATAGTCCATCTGGACCTGGTGTTTTATTATTTTTTTGTCTTTTAGCCGTCTCTACTAGTTCTCCCATTGTTATTCTTTCATTTAGCATATTCTTCATCATTTCAAACACTTTTGATAAGTTAACTTTTTCCAAATACAGTGGAACCTCGGGTCACGCTTTTGACCATGACCAAATCAGGTGCTGACCAAAAAATCCACTAAATGTTTCATTCTGGTTGCAAACAAATCCTCAGGTGGCGATCAAACACAGCTGCAGTGATTTTCTCTGCCACAGCGATTTCCCCTGCCACGCCATTTTTTTTCCTACCTGCATGTGCAGTCAGTCTTGCTCCAGTCACAACCAAATCAGGTTGCGACTGAAATTCTGGAATGGATTACAATTGTGACCCGAGATTCCACTGTATTGTGTTATTTGGTTTTTTAAAATTTACCTTTTGTGGTACTTTTTATAGTTCTAGTTCAAGACTTGGTGGTCTTCTAGTATCTTTTGGTATTATTTTTTCCTTGCTATATAGGTAATAGCTAATCCCCTAATATATGCTTTCACTGTATCCCAAACATTTTGTAACGAAGTCTCTCCTTTCCTGTTCTCTTCAAAGAAAAATCCCATTTCATTTTCCATCATCTGTATAAATTCTTTGCCTTTTAGTATAATTGGTTCAGAGTCCATCTTACTCTTCTCTTTTTTCCTTCCAAATGATTTTTACTGGATTATGGTCAGCCCATATATTTATTTCTATTTCTATCTCTTGCACACTTGTGCTTAATTCTGCCAATATCCAAATTATATCTTCTAGACCAAATTGATGTCTGTTAGATTAAATGGATATTGCTTTTTCTCTGAGTTGGTTTCTCTCCAAATATCCTGTATATATATTTCTTCTGCCATCTTAAAGAAAGTTCTAAATAAGGACTTTCTTTTTTTTTTACTTTTACTTTTATAATCAGGTTTGTATCAACTATTGCATTAAAGTCTCCTATGAGACAAATATTTTCATATTCTATTTCAACTATCTTCTTGTGAAGTTTTTAATAAAATTCTTCCTGTCCATTATTCAGCTCATATATTGCTGCTAAAAATATCTGTTTTTGATTTAATGTCACTTCCACCATCAAAATTCTCCCTTCTTCATCTTTGAAAATTTGATTAGCATTTATTGTTTCTTTAATATATAACACCATCTTTTGTTGCTATAACGTGTTCCCTTTTCTCAACTTCAGTTTCTTCTTGTATATATTTTTCTTCTGTTGTTGATTCTTCTTGATCTTTATATTCTGCTTCTCCCTTCTTCCTGTCCGTCATCCATATTAAAATGATGATCATAGAATTCCATTGCTTTATCCAGTGAATCCAGTCTGTATCTTTTTTCATGCCATGTAACTAGATATCAGCCACCTGAAGTTTACTTTGTATTTAATTATCATCATAGTTAAGAATTGTTTCAGTAAGTCTCTTACTCTCCTAAAGACCTGTTTCAAGACTACCAGTTGTTTCCCTTTATGTTGTAGCCTTATTAAGCATTTCATCTCTTATCGATTTTTTCATAAATCTCACATGTATTTCTTTTGGAAGCTTGTATCTCTTTGCGTAGCTCATATATGCTAAAGATTTCATCTGTCTGCCTTCATCTCCTGCTTATCAATCCCTAATGTATTTGCCAATAGCTCTTTCATTATGTCTGGTAGTCTTCCCCTTTTTCTCTTCTATTTTCTGGAATCTTAGATAGTGGACTGGGTTTTTTTTTTGTTTCCTGCATTATCACTGTAGTTTCTAACTCTTTGTTTGCTTGTGTCAATCTTTGATTTATTTCATTAACTTTTTTCTCTGCTTGTTCTGATTTCTCCTCCATTTTTTGAATTCTTTGTTCATTTTTTTGTTATTTGTTGAAAGTTCTCAAATTTTTCATCCAGATTTTGTATTTTTTCTTCCATCTCTCCTATATCATTCTTCACCCATATCATTCTTCACTATCTCTTTTTGCATCTCATTGTGATTTTTCGTAATGGCCTCCTGTATTGACTGAAGCATCACTTGCATTTCCTTTTGAAATGTATTTGACTTATTTTGCTGCAGCATGCTTTCTATTCATCTCTGGATTCATCTGGATGGACTTGAGGAGGCTGATGACAGTAGAAGATGCTTTCTTTCCTATGTTCGTTAAATTTGGAATACTTGTCATCTCAGCAGCTAATATTAATTCCTTGTTTCGCTTTTTTCCCTTTAAGTAAGCAAACAGAGGATAGACCACCAGACCCACTAACAGCCCAAAAGCTATCCACAGGTAACTCCCCAATGATTCAATACCCCACGTGGCAAATAAGAAAGGACCAGATCACAAGTCCAGTTCCTCAATTCCAACCAATCTTTGGGGACATAAGTTGTTCTATCTTGTCTTTTGTCAATTAGTATTTGTAATGCATAAGGCCCACTGAGCCCCCCAGCCTTTAGTATTCCAATAATCCAAGATATCAGTTAATCTTTTCCCAGGTTCTTAAAACAGGTTCATGTTGTTCCACTATTTCCATCAGTCAGTCAGAAATATTTATAATCCACAAAAGTTTAAAAGGGATTCTTCACTGTAACCACCAACTGTCTTGTTCTTCCCAGACATGAATGAATTCTGTCTTCAATCTATCTCTAAACACCAGCAGTTCCCAAAACAAAGTGTTTAAATTCAGTCTCTTACCTAACTTAGTCACTTCCAAAATATTTCCTTTGTCCTGCACTTCTTTCTCCCTGTATACTGTCTTAGCCAGTAGGTGTTGCCCTTACTCTCTCTGTTCGTACCAAAAGTTTAAAAAGCCTTAAGAAGGTGGAAAATTTCCGCTCACTATACAGGTAAAGGAAAAGCAACTAAAAAAAGGAATATTGTACATATCTATATCTTAGATAGTACTTTCCCTTCGCTTCTCTCTCTTTTCACACAAATTTATAATCAACTCAAACTTTCATTCACAACTTTCCTTTGGAGGGAGGAAAGACAATTCCTTCTCTCTTTTTCTCTGGAGTCCCACTTTCTTTTTAAAAGTACTTCTGAAGAACTGAATTTAATTCGGGGTAGAAATTAGGCAATCCTTACCCATATCCAATACACTGTTTCTCTTTCTGCCTTTTCTTTCGTGCTTTCTTCGTTCCAGTTGTCACAACTCTGGTTCAGCCATTATGGCTGTCTTCTCTGCCTATCAGGAAGTTTCCCTGGGTCCAGCAAAGAGACCAACGTCCACAGAGCCCTTCCTATTTTCGTCACCCCTATAGGGTGACTTTGGCCCAAAGGAACCTCCAGGCAAGCAGAAATCAGCTGAGCTTCATGGAGGCCCGCTAGCCATAGCCATTCCACCGTGATGTCAGCATTTTCAGTTCTCTTAAGCAAAGAATCCACCATGACATGGATTTCTGAAATAGGTCTATGTGTATCTACTATGACAATGAATCTAGAACGAAAACTTAATTTTTGAAGGGCTGTATGCATATAATCCTTGGCATTGAAAAAAGTGACTTATGAACGTTTTTCACACTTATGACCATTGACATGATCTCATGATCAAAATCCAGATGCCTAGCAACTGATTCACATTTATGATTGTTGCAGTGCCCTAGGGTCATGTGATCACCTTTTGCAATCTTCTGTTAAGCACAGTCAATGGGGAAGCCAGATTCACTTAACAACTGTGTTACTAATTTAACAAGTGCAGTGATTCATTTAACAAATGTAGCAAGTAAAGTCATAAAATGGGGCAAAACTCACTTAACAAATTTCTCAGTTAGCAAAATAAATTTTGGGCTCAATTGTGGTCATAAGTTGAGGACTACCTGTACATAATATTTTTTAAAAATAAGCATTCTATCATTTCCAGCTGGCTAGTGTGGGGGTTAGGGGAAGGGTTGGGGAAGGAAATTCCCCAACTAGGGTTGGGGAAGGAAATTTGGATTAAAATATATGCTTATGAAGCCCAGTAGGAAAGTTCTTAAAGGCTTATATTAAATAATAAGTTTTGGGAAATTAAATATTCTAGAAAGCATTTTGTGATATAATGAGTTGTTGGAATTTTTTATATTAGCAGTTGAATGAATTTTGATAGCTTTATTTCATTCTACGCAGCCATCTTTCAACAGTTCTGGGAAACAAGTTTGACCATGGAGCAGAAGCCATTGTGCCTACTCTATTTAACCTGGTCCCTAATAGCGCCAAAGTAATGGCAACTTCTGGATGTGCAGCTATTAGATTTATTATTCGTGTGAGTATATTTCTATGTTACTTTAAAAAGTTATTGCTAACTTTAGGCATATAACTTAATGATTACTAATAACCAAGCATTATTTTCAGCAAAATAAACTGTACATTTGCTGTAGGTAGACAATTTTCTATGGTCATAAAAATGCTTTCTTTCAAACAAAGAAATCCCAAATGCAGGTAGTCCTTGACTTACAACCAAAAATGGGACCAGAATTTATGTTGTTCAGTGAGCCAAACCCAGTTTTCTGATCTTTTATCATGATTATTAATCATTGCAGTTGAGAAGTGAATAATGGTTGCTAAACAAATGTTTGTAAGTCGAGGACCTATAAAATCAAATTTGATTAACTTAAAATGAAGGTATAGGTTAGGTAGTTCTTGAGTTGTGACAGTAACTGTAACTGGAATTTCTATTATTAAGTGATGCAGTCAAAAACTGTGCTGTCACATCCCCACATTGTTAAGTGACAGCAATCCCTTAGTCTCCATTAAGTGAGGATAATGTGTTGCTAAGGAAGTACTTGAGCCATGGTGACACAGTAATTTGAAGGTAGTAGTGCAGGCTACTTCTGCTGACTGACTGCTGCCAGCAGTTCATCAACTCAAGGTGGACCCAGTCTTCCATCCTTCCAAGGTTGGTAAAATGAGGACCCAGATTGTTGAGGGCAATATGCTGACTCTGTAAACCACTTAGATTAAAAGCACTGGGAAACTGTATATAAGTCTAAGTGCTATTGCTCTATCTTCACAACTCCCTCCCAGCTTCCAACAACTAGAGTCAGTGGGAAATCTGGCAGGAAGCTGCAAGTCCAGAAACCTTGCAAACAAGCAGGCAGATAAATGAGAACCTGATGTCAGATGGGAGAGGGAGCAAGGGAGTGCACAGGTGGACAGGAAGATTCAGTATAAGTACAGTGGAGCTTGGGATGGCTGTTGCTGGTCAGCGAAAGTGTGCAATTTGTGCAGCATGAGTTAGAAAAGGGCATGAGGGATGTATGAGAGCTGTAAGTTTGGAAGGCTGCCCAGAAGTCTATAAGAGGCAAGATGCAATTTGGGAAAGAGACCATGTAAATCATGGAAAGTGCTGGAAGGTGTGCAAGAGGTACCATATGGGTTGGAAACAGTGCAAGGAAATATACAAATGGCTGATGCAAGCACAAAGGAGTTGAGGAAGATGTGCAGCTGAGGTAGATTTATCCCAGTGACTTTTCTTCCAGCTTCTCCATTCAATTTCTGGAGGAACCAGAATGGAAGGTTGTAAATGGCAATTACATAATCACAGGACATTTGTCCACCAGGTGTAAATGCAAACAGGTTGTCAAGTCCAGATCAGAATAACATCCCATGATTGAGGGACACTGGGACAGAACATCAGGGACTGTGATAACAATCATATAGTCAGTGCTGTTATAACTTGGAACAATTGCTGCTACACATGGTTATAGGTTCAGAATTACTTATAATTTACATTAAGTGTGATGTCAATAAAGGTATGCAAGGGAGTCCCAGTCCCCTCATAATTTGTTGATAAGATTTCAATTGACTGTTTCTGCTTAAGGAAACATTCATCTGGTAGAAATAAGAAGAGTAGTATAGGAAATGCTATTTTTTCATAGGTACATTAAATGTGGAATTAATTGTCAATATCTATAATTACAGTCTTCAGCTAGTAATTAGGGTTAAGACTGGTATTTAGAGTTAGACTGGTACTTAGATTTAAAATGTACTAACCTTCTTCCACTGGAGAAGGAAATGGCAACCCACTCCAGTATCTTTGCCATGAAAACCCCATGGACATTACCAAAAACCAAAAAGATATGACACTGGAAGATGAGTTCCTCAGGTCGGAAGGTGTCCAATATGCTACTGGGGAAGAATAAAGGGCTAGTACTAGTAGCACCAGAAAAAATGAAGCGACTGGGTCAAAGCCAAAAGGACACTCAGCTGTGGATGTATCTGGTGATGGAAAGTCCAATGCTGTAAAGATCTATACTCCATAGGAACCTGGAATGGAAGATCCACGAATCAAGGCAAGCTTGGATGTGGTCAAATGAGATGACAAGACTGAACATTGACATCTTAGGAATCAGCAAACTAAAATGGACAGGAACGGGTGAATTTAATTCAGATTACCATCAGATATACTACTGCAGGCAAGAATTCCTCGAAGAAATGGGGTAGCCTTCATAGTCAATAAAAGAGAAAGCAGTACTGGGATATAGTCTCCCAAATGACAGAATGATCTCAGTTCAAATCCAAGGCAAACCATTCAACATCACAGTAGTCCAGCCCCAACCACTGGTGCTGAAGAGGATGAAGTTAACTGGTCTATGAAGCCCTACAAAACCTTCTAGAATTAACATCAAAAAAAGATGTCCTTATCATCATGGAGGATTGGAATGGTAAAGTAGGAAGCCAAAATAACTGGAATAACAGGTACGTTTGGCCTTGGAGTACAAAATGAAGCAGGGCACAGGCTGGTAGAGTTTTATCAAGAGAATACAATGATCATAACAAACATATTCTCCTTTTCAACAACCGAAGAGACGACTCTATACATGGACATCACCAGATGGTCAACACAGAAATTAGATTGACTATGTGCTCTGTAGCCAAAGATGGAGAAACTCTATATAGTTAGTAAAAACAAGATCAGGAGCTGACTGTGGCTCAAATCATGAGCTTCTTAATGCAAAATTTAGGCTTAAATTGAAGAAAGTAGGGAAAAGCACTAGGTCATTCAGGTATGAATTAAATCATTTCCCTGATGAATATACATACAGTAGAAGTGACAAATAGAGTTAAGGAATTAGATCTGATAGACAGAGTGCTTGAAGAACTAATGGATGGAGGTTTGCAACATTATACTAGAGGTAGCAACTAACCACCACCCCCCCCCCAAAAAAAAAAAAAAAAGAAATGCAAGAAGGCAAAATGGTTATCAGAGGAAGCTTTAAAAATAGCTGAGGAAAGAAGGGAAGCGAAAGGCAAGGAAGAAAAGAAAGATACACCCAATTGAATGCAGAATTCCGGAGAATATCTAGAAGAGATAAGAATGCCTTCTTAAATGAACAGTGCAAAGAAATAGAAGAAAACAATAGAATAGGGAGGACCAAAGATCTCTTCAAGAAAATTGGAGATATGAAGGGAACATTTTATGCAAAGATGGGCATGATAAAGGTCCAAAATGGCAAGGACCTAATAGAGGCAGAAGAGATTAAGAAGAGGTAGCAAAATTACACCGAAGAACTTTACAAGAACAAGCTTAATGTCCCTGATAACCATGTTGGGATGGTCACTGACCTCGAGTCAGACATCCTAGAATGTGAAGTCAAATGGGCCTAAGGAAGTCTGAGCAGAAAGCTAGTGGAAGTGACAATATTCCAGCTAAGTTATTCAGAAGTTTAAAAGACGATACAATGAAAGTGCTACACTTAATTTGCCAGAAAATTTGGAAAATTCAACAATGGCCACAGGATTGGAAAATGTCAATTTACTTTCCAATTCCAAAGAAGGGCAATGCCAAAGAGTCTTCAAACTACTGCACCATTACACTCATTTCACATACTAAGTTATACTCAAAATCCTACAAGCTAGGCTCCAGCATTATGTGGACTGAGAAATACCAGAAGTACAGACAGGATTTCAGAGAGGCAGAGGGACTAGAGATCAAATTGCCAACATATGCTGAATCATGGAGAAAGCTAGTGTTGTGGCCTGCCAGCGGCCAGCAGAGCTGGCGGCAGACTCAGATAGCGAAGAGATTGTGGGGGAACATGGGCCAGTCCTGGAATCTGGGGAAGGCTCTGATAAGTGCTCTGCGTCAGAGCAAAGATGGGGCCAGGGCTGTCTGACAATTATCAGCTGCCTTTGGAGTTGGCAATCAGTGGGGGCAGAAGAACAGCTGGAGCCTGTTCTTGATGTGCATATGGGCAGAGCTACCAGGAGAAGGGAACAGTTAAGGAACAAGGGTCAACTCGGGAATAAAGCCACAGGTGGACAGTGAATGGCCCCTCCTATAGGGAACAAAGAGGAGCAAAAGGGGAGTGATGTTTTCAGGAGACAATTAGTTCATTTAATTAGTGTGAAATTTGTTTGTGACTTTCAGAGATTTCTTGCCAAGTATTTTCTTGTATAGCATTGCACTTGGAAGCTATCGGCCTAGCAACTCTCCAAGCCTGATAAAGTTTGTGGTTGCAATTCATCCTTGAAAGATTGTTTGCCAGGACTTTGCTGGATATGAATGATAGGAATTCATATCAGTCTAATAAAAAGTGGTTTTGTTGGGACAAGGAGTTTGTTTTGTGATTTTGTGAAGCCTAGGTCAGAACAAGAAGGAATTCCGGAAAACATCTACTTCTGTTTCATTGACTGCATTAAAGCCTTTGATTGTGTGGATCACAACAAATTGTGGCAAGTTCTTAAAAAAGATAAGAGTACCAGACCATCTTATTTATTTCTTGAGAAACCTATATGCGGGTCAAGAAGAAATAGTGAGAACTGGACACGGAACCACGTGGTTCAAAATTGAGAAAGGAATTTGTGAAGACTATACTGTCATCCTGCCTATTTAACTTATATGCAGAGTACATCATGAGAAAGGCGGGGCTAGATGAATCACAAATTGGAATTAAGATTGCTTGGGGAAATATCAACAACCTCAGATGCGCAGATTTAGTTTACTTTACTATATTGTCATTGCACCTCGTACAACAAAATTAAATACAATATTCAGTGTACATTATGACTATGAAAATAAACACAAACACATATCCTTCACATTCTATACATTGAATTGAAAACTCCTGATATTGCATTAATATTGCACTATACAGTAGAATTCAATAGAGTTACTGCCTTGGAATAGAAGCTGCTTTTCAGCCTCTTTGTTCTTGTTTTTATTATCCTGTACCATCTGCTATATGGTAATAGTTCAAAAAAACATGCTCAGGATGAGATGGATCTTTGAGAATGTTTTGAACTTTCTTAAGGCAGTGGGGCTATAAAGCTCTCCCAAAGAGGGGAGAGGACAACTAATGATCATCTGGGCAATGACATTAACCCTCTGGAGTGCTGTCCTATCTGCCACCGTGCAATTGGCAAACCATACACAGATGCAGTAAGTTAGACACTCTCTATGGTGCAGCGGTAGAAGGTCACCACAATTTTTCATTCAGTTGTTATTTTCTGAGCAGTCTCAGGTAGTATAATCTGTGCTGGGCCCTTTTGACCAGTGCTGCAATATGCCCCCCCCCCAAGTTCCTCTTTTATGGTAACACCTAGAAACTTAAAACTGGCCACTTGTTCCACTCTGTCTCCATTTAGTAATAGTATTGCTAGTGTGAGTGGGAGCAGTTATGCACATAAAGAGTATAGAGTAAGGGACTCAACACGCAACCCTGTGGTGTACCAGTGTTAAGAATAAGGGCTGAAGAGGTATGATTACCAAATCTGACCCTCTGTGAACAGCCAGACAGGAAATCCGTAATCTAAAGGCAGATTGAATAAAAAAGTCCAAGGTCCAGAAGTTTAGACACTTGTCTATGTGGAAGAATTGTGTTAAATGCAGAACTAAAATCTACAAAAAGCATCCTCACATAGCGCACCCCCCCTGCTGTTCCAGATGAATCAGAGCAATGTAAAGAGTGATGGCTATAGTGTCCTCTGTAGATCTATTTCTTCTGTATGCAAATTGGTGTTTTTCAAATGTTTGTGAAAGACCAGAAATAATGTGCCAACAGACCAATTTCTCAAAGTACTTCATGATGGTAGGAGTAAGTGGCACTGGTCTGTAAGCAATGAGGTTATTGAGAGGGAACTTCTTTGGCAGTGGAACAATGGTGGGAGCCTTCAAACAAGATGGAAGAGTGAACTGGGATAAAGACCGATTGAAGATCCTGGTAAAGACTCCAGCCTTAAGATACTACACAGGCATCAGATCAAGACTGCCTTCAAAACAGACAGAAAAATAGCAGCCATCCAAAGAAACCCCAAAGATAAACTTGACCTGGAAAACCAAGGCATATATGAAGTCCCCTGTGCATCATGTCCTGCCACATACATCAGACAGACCAACAGAAGAATAAGTACCCGCCTGGATGAACACAAAAATGCAGTAAAAAATCTGGAACACACTTCCTCACTAGTCCAACACATGAAAGCCACAGGTCATAGCATCGACTTCAATGGCACCAAAACCCTAGCCACTATAGAAAACCCCAGCTACAGAATTACCAGAGAAGCCATAGAAATTGAAAAAAGATCTGATAGCATGAATAGAAGAGATCACTCCACCAAACTCAATTATCTGGAAGCCTGCACTCACAAACAAAAAAATCTCCACACCACAAGAAATTAAAAGACTCCTGGGAGGAAAGCTCTGGCAAATCAAGATAGCATGTTAAAAAGCAGAGACATCACCTTGCCAACAAAGGTGTGTATAGTCAAGGCTATGGTTTTCCCAGTTGCAATGTATGGCTGTGAAAGTTAGACCATAAGGAAGCTGAGCACCAACGAATTGAGGCTTTTGAACTATGGTGCTGGAGAAGTCTCCTGTGAATCCCTTGGACTGCAAGATGAACAAACAAGAAGAGAACAAGAAGGCCTGGAGGAATGTTGTCCATAGGGTTGCAGTGGGTCGGACACGACTTTGGGACTAACAACAAAAACCTTCATGAGTAGTTTCCTTCTGAGAAACTATTGAATATAAAAGCTGAAGAACAATATGCTATGTGATGAGCATGCATACCACATGATGAAAATGTTATAGATTTTAGATCCTATAGCTGGATTGCAGATTTAGGCTGAACAGTGTTGCTAATCCCCTGGCATGATCTAGTGATATACTTTAATTGGAACAAAAATTTATATTGATTAAAGTTAAAAATAACATTTGTTTAGCCTTCTGTATTTGTTGAATCCACTAATCAACTGGCAGAAATAGCTGTTATAAAAATCTAGAAATGTACTGATCTATACTTGATCATTTATGTTGTGTATTGCAGTTTTATTTGCTTAGTTTAAAAGCTCTGCTGTGTGCTGAGAAGCAATTGTGACATTTTTCCAGGTGCATCCGGCATCATCATGAGTAGTATAATGTGGTTAGGAAGGGCTAGAATGTTTTCATCTTTATTAATAACATAGTTATACCAGTCAGCATAGTTTATGTATATTTATGTATCTATATGTTTTGTTTTATATAAAACTGATAATAAGAGAAAAACATTGCCTGAATACTAATAACAGTTCTGCTACTTCTGAAAACTGCTAGAATGGGGCTTGAGATGTAACAAATGTTGCATTTGAAAAACATTTGCTAATTACATCAAGCAATAAATATAAAAAAGATGTGATTTTTTATAATGTTCTGCAATATTTCAGTCAGAATGTCCTCTTTCATATACATTGATGGTAGTACAAATGTAACAGAATAACATTTTATATGCAACTATTTAATTTAAATACCACCATCTGAAACTTAACTGGTTTATTAATTTATTTTACATGGATTAAAATTGGATTTATGCTCATTTGAAGTCCTTCTTTGAGAGAGGATTGTGTATACATTTAAAGATAAACATTTAAAGAACTGTTTTTAATATTTGAATTAGAACAGATTGAAATGTATCTGTCCAAGCCTTAAAATCTGAAAAACCATATTCCAACTAAATTGCAAATGAAGTAAGACAAAAGCGTTTATTATTTTGTGTTTTATTCTTTCATTTGTTTGTGAGACACTCAGAAACGGATGTACAGTATGGAGATTAATTGATGAACATTGCTTTTGTTGAATCCATTCAGTTAGATTTCAGGATTTTTTTTTCTTTTCAGCATACACATGTGCCAAGACTCATACCTTTAATAACCAGCAACTGTACCTCAAAATCTGTGGCAGTAAGGAGGTGAGGGTTTTGAATTTTAACCTTTGAATGTTACATTAACCAATATTAGAAAAATATGAACCTCTCTAATAACAATTTTAATCGCTATCAATTTCCAACCCTTATAATCTGACATGAAGTTCACTTTAAGAAAAAATAATTGACTTACATTTCACATTTTAATAAATGGAAATAAATATTAAGAATGACTTTTGCCATAATATATAGTTACATCTACAAGGGATATTTTTCAGAATTAGGACATAGGACTTTGCTGACAGTTATCAAGTTAGAACAATATTTGAATAGAATTCTTTATTGCCCAAGTGTGATTGGACACACAAGGAATTTGTCTTGGTGCGTATGTTCTCAGTATACGTAAAAGAAAAGATACATTTGTCAAGAGTCAAGAATCATAAGGTATAAACTTAATAATAGTCATAGGGTACAATAAGCAAACAAATCATACTAGGAAACAGTCAATATAGATCGTAAGGATACAAGTGACAAAGTTACAGTCATGCAGTCACAAGTGGGAGGGGATGAGTGATAAGGAGTGATGAGAAAGTTAATAGTAATAATAATGCAGACTTTGTAAATAGTTGGACAGTGTTGAGGGAATTATTTGGGATCAGAATTTCCATTGCTAAGTGATGCGGTTCTAAAGCACAATGTCACATGATACATCTTTGCTGTTCCTAACAAAAAAATATCATTTTTTAATGTTGCATTGTGTGGATTATCCAGATCTACTTCAAAGAAATGTATAATGACTCAACCAAGGTTAACAGTAAGGGATAAAGAAATCATAATCCCTCCTTTTAAATTCAGTATAGTTGTTTGTCAAATTGCCAGATTTCTAGTAATTAAAGACTTTTAATATGTTAGAATCTTTTCCTTCTGTAACTAATTCAGATAAATTTAGAATTGACTTTAAACCTTATATTTTCTAGGCGCTCTTTTGAATTTCTAGACCTATTGTTGCAAGAATGGCAAACCCATTCTTTGGAAAGGTATGATTTGTGCCTCTTTTGGGATTCAGAAAATGTTTCTTTATGAAATAAGTTTCTCCTTATTTTTAAAATACAAAAATATTTTGTTTGTTTCAAAAACAACTATGAAACTTTTCTAAAAATATAATGTGATCTGGACTTGAGACTCTCTATGCTTGACTCAGTATGTTTGTATGTGAGTGTGTGTGTGTAAAAGAGGGGAAAAGAATTGTTCATATTGTTGCATGAATTTAAGAAATATTTGAAAAAGTTTAATGAAAAAGTATATGCAAAAGCAGTCTGTGAGCACTGTTTCAAAATATCTTTCAATTGCCTTAAATTGTAATGGTAAATTGTATTGTACTTAGGATGATATTTATTCAGAATCATGTATATAATCCGATGATAAAATGTTCTGTACTACAAGAACCAACGCATTCTAACTCTGGGTGGCTCAAACTTAACAGTGGAAGCTTTGTTTGTTACTTTCTTTTCCTTTAATTTAATTCCTTTGATCCCTATTTTCTCTTCCACTGATATAAAAGAGATATGGAGAATAAATATATCAGCTTTCTCTGTGTAAATGTCTATGGAGAGTCTCAGTCCAGGTCATGGTTGTTCCAAAGGTGTTTTTTAAAGAGGCAACTGGACTTTCTGGGTTTTTTTTTCAAGCTTGTCCACCCCAAGGATAAAACACAGGCACAAACTGAGCAAGGCATAACAACCACTTCATATACTTCATACATGCACAGCATAGGAAAACAAACCCATCAGGATAATATTTAGCAGTCCATCTACATTTAAAACACAAATGCCTCTTCTGAAGACAGCAAAGTCCACATTTGCTGGTTTGAAAGAGGAGTCAAAGAGACCATCTTTGTCAAAATTGAACAACCCTCTCAACAAAGAGGAGGGATACTATACCATCTATCTCCAGTCTACAACACCGTCTTTCCATAGTTCCAAGAAGTCTCCACATCCATTTGCACCACTTAGGTGACCCTGATGACACAGATAAATCTCCAGGTTGCCTCAAATGACTATCTAAAACAAGGGTCTTCAAACTTGGCAAGTTTAAGATTTGTGGACTTCAACTCCCAGAATTCCTGAGCTAACATGACTCAAATAGGAATTCTGGGAGTTGAAGTCCATAAGTCTTAAAGCTGTCAAGTTTGAAGACCCCTGCTGTAAAATAATGCAAATGACCAGCTGTCTGCAAGGTGTATAAATCCTTCCATTCCTCACCATCCAGCCAAAGCTGAAGAAGCTTCTTGGATGAGAGTGAAAGGTCTTCAAAAGAAAAACAGAAAGTGCCATTGTCTCTTGAAATAGCACCTTTGGGACTTTCTCTGTATAGTTTTAATTTAATAATTAAATATGTCAGGGAAATGTTTTGGAACAGATATTGCCCCAGATATGTCAATTTTGAATTGTACTGCTAACAGGAATAGAGGTAGTATTCTATATGTTACTGGAGCGCATTTAGCGGTTTTCCATATAATTTATACTTATATACCATCTTTCCGGCTTTTAGATGAATTTAGTTGCCATCTTTATCCAGGTTCATTGAAGTAATAAAATGTTTTTGTACTGGTTGATTCAGCTTTTTATATTTTCCACAAAAAGAAAAAATAGTTCATATAATTTGTTATTGTTGATCACATAGTTAGATGTTTAGACTGGATTTGGAATTTGCACAGAATGTAAGCTGTTCCAAACTGCCCTTTTCAATTGACTGATGACTTGGTTAATATTGATGGTGTTGGAGTGGTGCTCCATGTTTTAGAATTGCACCCATGGCATCCATTTCTTTTCTTTTTTTAGTTAAATTTAGTTATTCAACATTTCAACATTTAAAAAGACAATTTCCACTTTTTACAACAATTCCGAAATGGTGTTAACACTAGTTGATAAAGTCTAAACCTATATCAATCATTTTTTCATTCCCACTCACTTATATTCTTATTTCTCATTCTAGCTTATAAAATTATTTATACATACACACACACATCATTAATTAACACTTTCACAATTTTGTTGTCGATTGATGACTTTGTGTCCACTCATACCAAACATTCCATATCTTACAGTATTTTTTCTTTTCTTTCTCTTTTAATATCATCATTAGCCTGTCCATTTCAACACATTTGAGGATCTTTTTTATTATTGCTATCTCGGAGGGGATAGTGTCCTGTTTCCAGTTTTGAGCAAGTGAAATTCTGGCAGCGGTTACTATATGGAGTATAATATATTGGAAATTCCTACTAACTTGATCCTATTGTACTTAATAAAAACAATTCAGGTCTTAATTCAATTCTTTGTTTTGTTATTTCTCCCAACCATGTTTTAATTTTGAGCCAATACTTCCGGGTCCGCCACATGTGAAAATACGTTCCTTGGCTGTAGTTACATCTCCAACACTTTGCCGATATATTGGGAAACATCTTCGCTAGCTTCACTGGGGTGAAACTATTTTATAAAGATTCTCCTTGTATGCAACTGACGATGTTAATTTATAATTTGCCTGTCATAGTGTTTCCCATTGTTCCAAATTAATACCATATCCAAAATTTTTGGCCCAAATTACCATATTTACTTTTACTGTTTCTTCTTCCATTTCATATTCTAATAAATAATTGTACATTTTACTAATCATTTGTTTCCCAGTTCCTTGTATAATTTTATCTTATTCTTGTTGAGTTCTATAAAAGCCAAATTGTTCCCGATCGTTTTTATACCATTTTTGTATTTTGAGATATGACCACCATCCTATTTCCATTCCTTGTGCCTTTAATTGCTGTTGAGTTTTTAGTTCCCCTTTCTCATCTAAAAGTTCTTTATATTTTATCATCTTATTTAAATCCAGTGCATTGGGGTATATCATTGCTTCCATCATTGACAGCCAGTTTGGTATTTTCACATAGTGGTTTCTTTTTATTATATCCCAAACATACAGTATAACAGTATAACCCGATGTCTCTGAAAGTAGATATGGCAATTATTTTTCCTTTCCCAAAGAAATGCATACCACTCCAACTGGAGATCATGGCCTTCTATTGCTAATATTTTTTTGTTGACAAGGTTGATCTAATCTTTAAGTCTTGTTGTATTTGCTGCCTAGTAATATAGTTCAAAATCCAGAAGTCCAAATCCTCCTTTATGCCTACTATCTTGTAAAAGTTTAAATTTTACCCAGTTTTTTTCTTTAACTATATAAATTTCGCAACTTTTATTCAAATCATAAAAAAAAAAAAATTACCCAATTTTACCAGCACTATTTGAAACAAGAATAAGAGTTTGGATAGTAAACTCATTTTTATAGTCACTATCCGTCCCAATAATGAAAGTTGTATTTTGGCCCAGTTATCCAGATCTTTTTGTATTTCTAATATTATTTTATCATAATTATCATCCTTTATGGAAGAGCATTTGCCGTGAGCCAAACTCCTAAATACTTTTTTTTTGCTATTTGTATCCCTAATTCATGTTCCAATTCTTCATTTTGACTCCTAGTGAGATTTTTAATGATTATTTTTGTTTTTTTCTTTTTCATTTTTAATGCTGCTACCATTCCAAATTCTTCTATTTCACGAATTAGCATACTACCCTCTCTATTGGATCTATGATAAATGCCATATCGTCTGCAAAAGCTTGGACTTTGTATTCTTCTTTTTTTAGTAATCAATTCTTTTATCTCCTGATTCTGCCTAATTTAGATCAGCAGTACTCTTATCTGTATTTACTCTTATCTGTATCCATTCCTGTCGGGGTGAATGATTTCACTTAGTATTGTTTATAATCTTTCAGACATTATTGTGGCCATGATCTTAAGGCTAGGTCACACTGGCCAACGGATGCAAAACGTATGTAAAAAGGACACAGCAGATGAGCAAATTTTCCATACGTTGTTATCCACTCTCAAAAGTGCCCCAAATTTGCATAACAACAACAACAACAACAAAAAGGAAGGGACATAGGGAGGATGTAGCAGGGATGTAAAGCAGACGTTCGTAGGAAGCCTAGCGGATGAAAGCAGATGGAAGCGGATGACACATCCGCAGGGCTTCCAGGGGAGAACAGCGAAGCAGATGCGTAGCGGAAGGAACGGATGCGTAGCGGATGACGCGGATGCATCACGGACGCCTAAGTATGCATAGCGGATGCAAAGCGTTCACTGCGCATGCGGGGAGGATGAATTGCAGAAGCTCTGCGAATATAAAAGGATGCAGCTCGCAAGCAGGTCACCATTCAGAGGAAAGACCTGCTGCCAGAGACATCTTGAGAGAACACCATGGGGAAGAAGAGGAAGCCTATGCCTACTCCTGCCAGCCCTGGCAAGAAGGACAGAACCACCATCCCACCCCCTGGCGCTGACTCTGAAGGTGCTGGTACTGCTGGTGCTTCTGCTGCTGCTCCTGGTGCTCTTGGGGTTGCTGCTGCTGGTGCTTCTCCTGCTGGTGCTTCTCCTGCTGGTGCTGCTGGTGCAGCTGGTGCTTCTGCTGCTGCTGGTGCTTATGCTGCTGCTGCTGCTTCTCCTGCTGCTGCTGCTGTTTCTCCTGCTGCTGCTGCTGTGGTGGACCAGCCCCAAGGCCTTCAAAGCCCTGCTACTGAAGGCCCTGAAGCCCCTGCCAGAGGGAGGAAGAAGCAAGGCAAGGAGAAGGGGGAGAGGAAACAGTACTCCATTTCCAAGGACCATGAAGAAGAGATGCTGGAATGGCTGAGGGAGAACGAGTACCTGTGGAGGAAGGGCCACAGGCTCTATCATGACACCAAGCGGAAGCAGGCAACGTGGAGACAGAAGGCGGAGAGCCTGGGCTACACTTCAGATGTCCTCCTGGGGTGGTGGAAGCATATGCACACCTGGTATGGCAAGCTTCACCTGAAGAGATCCGGGCAGGCCGCTGTCAAGCTAACTGACCGGGAGACCTATGTCATGGCCAGGTGCAGCTTCCTGGAGGGTGAGATCCGCCACCGAGGAGCAGCCCCTCTGTCAACCCTCTCCCTCAGACAGCCCACAGAGAGCCACTCCTCTTCCAGCCGGGAGACAGCTACCGTGTCCAGGCAGGTGTCTTTGGAGGACCCCACGATAGAGACCCCTCCCACAGCTGCACTCCCCGTGCCAGAGGACGTGGAGGATCCCCTGTCTCAGATGGAGCAAGAAGAGACAGCCACCAGAGACCAACCCACCCCCACCCCCACCCCCAGCTCCACCTCCACAGAAATCAGGCAGAGAGGCAGACCGGAGGGCCAGAGCCACACTGTCCTCTTGGAGATCAGGGACACAATTAAAGCCAGCACAGATCTCCTCTCCCAGCTGGTCCACTTCGACATACCATCCTCTAACCGCAAGCCCTTCATCACGTACATGGGCCAGATCCTCATGGACATGCCCGAGGCCCAGTACCAAGCGATGAAGGAGAGGATCACAGCTCTTCTGCACCAACCTCCAGGCCCAGCTGAACCTGCTGCTACCCACTCCAGGTCTGCTCCTCCACCCCAGCCGATGTCACAGTCCTTCCACGGATTTCAGCAGCCCCTCACCTACCAGGCCTACCACTACCAGGACTTCCCACAGCAGAGGCAGCCCTTCCCAGTCCAGACCCAGGTTCCTCAGATGCCACAGACGCCTCAGATGACCCAGCTGCAGACCAGACAGCTCCACTACAGTCCTCCTTCCACCCCACAGCCAATCTCTTCCTCAGAACATCTGTCATCAGTGTTGGGCCTCACATCCCAGGTCCTTGAGGAAGTGCCTCTCAACCTCATAGGATTGAGTCAGCTCTCTGAGAGCTTTCTGCACACACCATCTCCTGTTGTACTCTCGGGGCCAGGCACCCCAATGGCGCCTCAGACCAGCACTCCATCAACAGCCACCTTGAAGGATTCTCGGGTAATTAGAGAGGTCTGTAAAGCACCATGAAGCAGTTTATAAGTCTAAGTGATATTGCTATTTGTAGTGATAATTTGCATTTAGACTCTTGAGGTCATTTCCACAGGACACCTTGATTCCTTCAGTTTTCACTTTTTTCTCTTTACTGGTAAGATGGCACATTTTTCTAGTCATTGTAATATCTTGGCTGTATGTTTGGAAACAGTTGAGCAGTGATTTTATTTCAGGTTGGGTTTTTCTAAAGCTTCAGATCATCCATAGAAAAGGAGAAATAGCTTGGCAGATGTTTTTGATGTTTAGTAGCCATGGCCTGACTTGTTTGGTATTATTGACAGAGGAATCAGTTGCAAATTATTATTCTGATTGATTGCACAGTCAACCAGATAATTTCGAATATAATTGACATTTTTATACACCTATCAAATCCTTCTGAAGGACTTGGGATAGGCAGATGTTTGATGGTGTTATTATTACAAATTTGCTATAGCTAGCCAACTCCAAGGCACTCTTAATTTTAACAGCACGTCTTAATAAACTGTAAAATCATATTTGTGATAATGATCATCTCAGTAAAATACAATGCTAAAATTGCTTTTTGCATTAACATTAGATCTGTAACTGAAGTCCTCTCCTCTAAAGAGAAACATTACATTTATAGAAATTCTAATTTATTTTTCAATGGTAGCAGTTAAGTTTAATTCTAATTTTTGTGACTGATAAGCAGAGAATTTTTGCACACTCATATCTACATACTATTCCTTTCCTAGCTGATTCAAGATCACATTAATCCTTCTCAAATATTCACTTTTTTCTGGTTAATCTTTGTTTTTCTTTTCCTTTCTAAAATAATCCACATGATTAATATCTCAATAGGGATGCCATCTAAATCTAGTGTTTTACCACTTTCCTTTTTAAAAATTATTCATTTAACTTCTATCTCAGGTTGTGGAGCAAATCCAAGTTGCTTTTATAATCTACCTTAAGCCCATGTCACACTGGCCAACGGATGCAAAAAGGACACAGCGGACGAGCAAAATGTTCCATCCGTTGTTATCCGCTCTCAAAAGGGGTGAAAATTTGCATAACCAGAGCGGATAACACGGACGTGGGGAGGACGCAGGGCGGTTGCAAAGCGGATGCGAAATGGAAGCCCAGCAGACGGGAGCGGATGGGAGTGGGTGGCACATCCGCAGGGCTTCCGGGGGGCCTCAGCGAAGCGGACGCGGAACGGATGCAGCGGATGCAGAGCAGACGCCGAACGGATGAAGCGGATGCAGAACGGAAGCCTAGCGGATGCACAGCGGAAGCCTAATGGATGCCTGTCGTTCACTGCGCATGCGGGGAGGATGCATTGCGTCAGCCCCGCGACTATAACGGAAGCAGCTCGGAAGCAGGACGCCATTCAGAGGAAAGACCTGCCGGACGGATTGGCTGGCTTGTCTGCCCTGCCTGCATGTCTGCCTGCCAGCCTTGCTACCAGCCTTGCTGCCAGCCTCCCTGCCAGCCTTACCGCCAACCGGTCTGCCTGCCAGCCTTGCTGCCTGCCTTTCTGCCAGCCTTGGTTCATGTCTGCCTGCCAGCCTTCCTGCCAGCCTTGGTTCATGTCTGCCTGCCAGCCTTGGTGCCTGCCTCCCTGCCAGCCTTGGTTCCTGCCAGCCTCCCTGCCAGCCAGCAACTCCACAACCATGCGGAAGCACAGTAAGCCTCAGCCATCTGCTGCCAGCCCTGGCAAGAGGGACAGGGCTACCATCCCGCCCCCTGGCCCTCACTCTGGTTCTGCTGGGGCTTCTGCAGCACGGGCTCGCTCTTCTGGGGCTGGCGCTTCTGCTGCTTCTGCTTCTGGAGGAGCTGATGACAAGCACTCCAGCACCAGCCACCTCCACAGCACCTGGACCCTTCACCCATGAGACTGAGCGACCAAGAGGAGTGCCAGAGACTCATTTTTGTCTTATAGCTTGTTGTTAATAAAGTCTATTTATGATTCACACACTTGCTTCATTTCTTTTTTTTAATAAAGTCTTGCTGGAAACTGTTAGAAATGGTTTAAGCCTTTGCACGCTTGTGGGATGGGTGAGGATAGCTTTGGGATGGGTTAGGATACCTGTGGGATGGGTAATAGCTGTGGGATGGGTTAGGATAGCTGTGGGATAGATAAACCTCCAGTGCAAGCATAGTGGGACTGTATGGTCCACCCTCCCAGGTGCCACACGTACGGCCCTTTATTATCAATAATAATGTAATAATTATCCACACATGTCAGCATAAACACAACTCTTTATTAAACACCCTGTTCATTGTAGGCCAACTAAACATACATGGCCCAATCTCATCTGTGTGATGAGACAGGCTGAAGGAAGCATCCATTAAGCATCTACCATCCTGTCTTGCCACTCCACTGCTCCAGCTGGGGAGTTGCACCATTGTCTCAGGAGGTTGCGCTGCTTCTTTGCTTCATTTGAGGCTCTGTTGGGGCCTTGCACATCCTCAGTGTCGATCAGGTTTCGCCCTTTCCTCCATTCCCCAGGCTCCATGACCCCATTGCCTTGTTGGAGGTCCACGAGCCTGTTCTGCAAGACTAGGTAGCGGGTGCACATGAGATTGTGCAGGATGCAGCAAGCTTCCATGATCCTCCTCACGGTCTCTGGGCAATGCTGCATGGTGGTGAGAAGTACCTGGAACCTGTTGGCCAGGATGCCAAAGGCATTCTCCACCACCCGCCTTGCCCTGGCAGCCTGTAGTTGAAGATCCTCTCTTCACGGGTGAGGAGTCTGGAGGTGTAGGGCTTCATGAGGTAGGTTGTGAGGGAGAAGGCGTCATCCCCCACGATGAAGTAGGGCACATCTTGCATGTCGTTGGGCAGGGGGTCTGGATCTGGGAAGCCCACGATGAGGTTGCGTTCCAGCCCCTCCTTGAGGTCACTGGCGTTGTATACCTGGGCATCTGAAGATGAGCCGTTGCCTGAAGCATCGATGTACATGAACTTGTGGTCAGCATCGACCATGGCGAAGAGGATGTTGCTGAAGAAGCCCTTGTAGTTGAAATAAGTGGACCCCAACTTGGCTGGAGATTTGCAGGCCACGTGCTTGCCATCTATAGCTCCAACGGTGTGGGGGAAGTTCCATTTCTGATACCACTGCTCTGCAACTTTCTTCCATCCTTCTTCAGTGGAGGGGTACTGGAGGAGCTCCTCCTTGTATTCTTCGATGATGGCCTGCACCACTTCTCTGACCACAATGCTGATGGTGTTGGATGGCACCCTCCAGCCGTTCTGCATGCTCCTGTAGGAGGTCCCTGAGGCCAGGTGGCACAGAGTGAGTGCCACCTTGAGCCCAGGTTCCAGGCTGGGCCGGAAGCTGGTGTTTGCCTTGGTCAACCTGGGTGTCAGGCATTGCACAACTTCGTCAAACATGGCTGGCAGCATCCTCATGAAGTTCTGGAACGCCCGAGTGTCTTCGCTCCTGAGCTCCACCATCAGCTTGTTATACAGTCCGTCCTCCGCTCTACTGGCGAACCATCTTCGGACCCGGACTCTTTTTGGGTGGCTCCTTTTCTTCTCACAGTAGTGTTCACAGAGCCTGCAGATGGCTTCGCACTGTTGCAGAACGATGGTGGTTGCCGAAAGGACTTTGTTACAATCCATGGTTGACATAACTGGATGCTGTGGAAGAGGAAGAGTCAGATGAAGGCTGCAGAGGTCTGCACCGCTGGGCTGCTGTTCTGAAAGTGCGATGCAGGCGAGTTGCTCTCCCTTTTTATAGGCAGTATAGGTTTTCCTCTAGGCATCCTCTAGGCATCCTGTAGACATCCTTAATATCCAAGATAGGTCCCCTCTGCGAACATTTTTTCCGTTTTAAATGCTTTGTTTCCGCTTGGCATCCGTTCTGCATCCGTTCTGCGTCTGTTCCACTTCCTCCCTGCGTCCGTTTACCGCTGGAGCGGATGGAGTTGCGCGGATGCGGAACAGATGCCTAGCGGATATAACGGATGCGTAGCGGATGCGTAGCGGATGCGTAGCGAATGCAGAACGGACGAACTGGATACATTTTCCGCGCAAAAGTTTTAGGCAGCCCAAAACTTTGGAGCGGATGAAACATCCATAAGCGGATGCTGGACGGATAGACGGGAAGCAAAACGGAGGCAGTGAGTACAGAACGGATACATCGCGTTAACCAACGGATGACAAGCTTTTTTGTCCGTTTTACATCCTCTTTGCATCCGTTGGTTCAGTGTGACATGGGCTTTAGTTAGCTTAATTATATATTCTTTTAAAAAACCTAAATATCTTCATTCAATACACTTTCTAGATTACTATGTAAGTGTGAATCAAATTTTAAAAATTGGCAATTTATATCCATTAAAGTGTTATGGATTTCATCTCTTTCACCCCTAATAATTGGAATCATTGCTTTATCTTTCTTTTGTTTTAACCAAGATCTTACTAGATCTTTCACCTTTCTCCTATTATCTCTATCAGAAACATAGTAACCGAAATTGTCTGCTATAATATATTGCAAAATTGCTATCTTGCTAGAATTCCAATGCATAATCTTCCTTTCTGTATAAATCAAGAGGTTCCAAATTTCTTTTCCAGATTTCCTGCAGAACTCAGGAACTTGACTCCAAGATTTTATTATATGTATTCACTTTTAATATATGTTCTCCCAATATTGCCGAAAAGCAGGGACATATTGTGCTCTTTTATGTGTGGCCCAAGACAAATAATCAAATCAGTTTCATTGTCCATGTTAGTCCAAGTACTAATTAGAACTAATTAGCATCTGGGTCTAGGTAAAGCTGGTTAGGTGCTACTCTCTTCTAAGAACTTTTTTTCATTCATTATCTATTTTTTTTTTAAGAAACAGCAACTTCTCTGATGAAATTAAAATAAATTTAAAGTAATATTTATTTCTGGTTTTCTCTTACAGGCATGCAGCTGTTCTAGTTGAAACTATCAAGAAGGGCATTCATGATGCTGATGCTGAGGCAAGAGTGGAGGCACGAAAGTGAGATTAATTCAAAGTTTGGCTTAACTAATTTTGAAAGTACTGGTACTTTTTAGAAGAAAAGAATAGCCCACATATTTTCTGGGTTTTTTTTAATGTATTTTTAATGTTGTATGCCGCTTGGAATCATTGTTGGATAGTCACATAAACGTATTTAATAAACAAATAGTCTTTTGTGACCATTCAATAACTCCAGAGAGTATATAATATGTTAATATGGTTCTTTTTTATGCTAGCTTTGGTTGGGTACACAACTTTGTGATGTTGAGACTTCTCATTTTTTAAAATGTCTTTTTTACTAGTGTTGGAACATTGTTTCTATTTCTAGAAATATTTCCTTCCTCTAATAAATTCTATGTTGTTTCTTTTAGGACTTATCTAGGCCTAAGAAATCATTTTCCTGGTGAGGCAGAAGTTCTGTATAATAGTCTTGAACCATCCTATCAAAGAAGCCTCCAGACTTACTTAAAGAATTCTGGTAGCATTGCATCACTTCCACAATCAGACAGGTCATCTTCCAGCTCACAAGAAAGTCTAAAGTAAGTGACAGTCTAGAAGAAAGTACTTCTGTCCACAAGATCTATATACAGTCCACTTCAGATTAGGGCCTTTTTCTTGAATTTATTTCCACCTGTAGAATAAAAAATTATAATATTGTCTATCTTGCAAGGGAATCTAGACAAGAGGCACATCCAGAGGTAACAGCTCTAACTTTATTATTTTGTTAACAGATTGCTTTAACAGAATATTGTAAATCTGAAAGTACATTTCTCACCCTTTATCTTTACAACCCAAAAGAAATTAGTGAGAGTCTCTTCTGAGTCATTTGTCCACAGTCCTTTGGAAGACTCAGCTGCCTCTTATTTGATTTTTGCCTAGTCTGCAGCTCTTACTCCTGCCTTCAAGGGCTGTTTCCATATATTATTACAGATAAAAATTTATTTTTAATGTAACATATCCTCATTGCCTTATTTAGTTGGGGGCCTATCTTTCAGTACATATTCAATATTAGATATTTAGGAAAGTGTTCCAAGATTTTTTCCTCAAAGAAAATAATGTTTCTTGATTAGAGTTTTTATACAAGTTTAAGAGTATTGAAGAGAACAGGACATGTTTACCCTTTTGAAATGTTTAATAATTTACATTTCAAAAATTATTTTTTTCTTTCAGCCGTCCTTTCTCTTCAAAATGGTCCACTGCCAGTTCTTCAAGTATGACTAACAGAGGTAATTTGCTCAATGTACAAGACCAGGTAGAATGTGGAAACTTTAGAAGTAACTTAGGGAAATCTTTTGAGGACTTTTTAAAGTGTCAGCATGAGGTGAGAATCTTGATATGCAGTTTCCTGTTTTCTTTCAGTTTCAAGTGGCAGCAAAGCTGTTCTGACTCTAGGAACACTGCAGAGGTCTTGCAGTGATATTGATGTTAATGCTGCCGCTGGGGCAAAGGCACGTCATGCTATTGGTCAGCCATCAGGAACTGGTCGCTTAGCAACTGCTGGTCTACCTCCAGGATCATATGCTTCACTAGGTAGGAAACATGTTCAATATACAATAAACCACTTCTCAGAATTTTTCATGTATATTGAAATGATATTTCCCTTCATTTAGTTATATCAGTGAGTTATCTAACTTAGTGAAAAAAAATTTTTCCAGCAATTAAGACATTTAATAATTCATAGTAAATAAGTTACTGACACTGTTTTTTTCCATATTAGTCAGTGGTTTTTAGTTAGGTGTCTGGAAATTCTCAGTCATCCAGGTCATAGTTGTGCCAAAGACACTTTTTCAAGAGGCATCTGGACTTTCTTGCTTTTCTTTGAAGACATTTCACTTCTCATTCAAGAAGCTTCTTCATCTCTGAAAAACAAGAAAGTTCAGTTGCTTTTTGAAAAACCTTTGCGTTTTCTTGTTAGGCTGAAGTTTTGCAGCTAAAAATAACCTCCTAATTCAGAAAATTTATAAAAATCAATACACGTTTAACCTATAAACATGTTTAATAGTATATATAGAATGAGCAAACTTGCAACTGGGATAAACTAACTTACATGTCATAAACTTAGTCTTGTAAGTTGCTGGCATATAAATTTATTGAGTTACTGATTTTTTAATATGTGAAAGGAAGTAAAACAGCATGAGAAACTAGTTTAATTAATGCTTTTTTAATGTCTGTACTTAATAAAATTAGAGAAATTCATTAATCTCTTATGTTGAAAATTATATCATTTAACATTTTTCTTATTATGTTAGCAGCTGTGGAATTCTTACATAATGAAAATTATAAACTTTTATATTCTTTGCATGAAAAGGGGGAATAAAACTCATACCAATCTTTTAGAATTATTGTCAGTGTGTACATCTGGCTATAATGGTCAGACGTCCAGATCTGGATTGGTATAGTTGTTATTGTTTTTTAAGAAAAAGCGTGTATCATCTTTACCCTGTAAGAAGGTCAGGAGTTCTCCCCAAATACCTGGGTAAGAAAATATTCTTACATTTGTAGCAACATGAATATATCAGGATTATTGCAGTTCAATGTATTTTATTTCCTCAGATTTCATAAACACTGATTCTTTGTATATTTAAAAATATTACTGTAACAAAATAGCCAAACCTTGGCTGTTTGTTGAACTAGTCATGCTTACCACTTAACTGATTTTTTTTTTTAATTTCATAAGGCTTCTACGATCTATAGTAGTGAATTTTCTTTCTTCTTTAGGGCTGTGATCTCAAATAATAGTTTCTTTGAATAGAGTCCAAACATAAATATATTTTAATTCCACTAAAATCTGTGGAAATTTTAGTCATAAGTCGCGGAGGCCCTACTAATTTCCTTTCAGATAAAACATGCCTAACCAGGTTTAAATCCAATCTATAAATCATATATGGAGATATGCACCTCTGTGTGCATCCTGCAAAAATAGGGTAGTCTGGCTCTTTTTTAGCCTGAACTGTCAAATGTCTACATGTGATATTATAATAACAGATAATAATAAAATTAGTTTTTCAGTATCATTGGTGCTGGATACTATGTTTCATTAATAATTTTGGAATTGCTTGTTTGCTAATGATTAGTATATTCAGTATCTTAAGTGTTTGTAAACTATTCATATCAATATATAACTATCACATTAATTGCCTTAATGAAGATTTTATAGTTCCTTGTCAGTACAGCTTGTCTAACACATTAAGTTTTCCTGTTTCTTTGGCTTGCTATTCCAAAAAAGAGGATACTTCTGATAAGATGGATGGTAAGAGCCTTTTTTGTCTTTCACTTTCTAAAACAATTGATTTTGACTTCTGTACACATAACAAATTCAGTTTGAAAAAACTCAGCTGACTTCTAAATAATGTAAGTTTTTATTATTAAAGCATTGATATAAGTAGATTGGCAAGTGTTTGTGTAGCTCTATTCCAATGCTGCTTTAGATAAGATTTATTAATATGACTTGTACAGTATTGTTCATTTTTGCAAAGCTAGTCTTACATTTAAGCAACTAATAGTCAAATGAAGGGCATACCTTGATTTTTCTTACTATCAGCAAAGTAGTTGAATTTAAATTGCAATATTTAACCTTAAGTTTATTTGCTAATGTATAATACATATAATTCATTTTTAACAACTATTATTTTTGTTTAGTTCTGCCTTATAATTTTTAATTATTTCTTAATACTTATTATATATTGATTTTAACAAATAATTATTTTATATTTATTGTTTTATTTAACTGTTGTATGCTTCCCAAAATCACTTTCTATGAAATAGGCACCATACATTTCATCAATAAATCAACAAATTTCATCAATAAAATAACATCTAGTTTATAAATTTTATACTTCTTGTTGCCTGTTACCAAATGTAATTTGCAATATGTTAACTGGTAGAAAAGAGACAAGGTCTGGTGACATTTTAAATGTTTATTCTTAAATATGTTTTTGAGGACTACATTTTATTAGTTACAAAGAATGGAACAGAATCGTGAGTTTTGAGTTTGTGCATGTGTGTATGTGCGTGGGGGTGAATTTGTAGTCTATGATGACTTTAATCTTCTCATACATAATCTCAGTATGTTGTATTTATATAATATAAAAGCAAGGCAGAAAATTTTGCTTAATGAAAATTTTAGATTATAGAGCATATGAAATGTTTCAAAATAAAAAAGCTTGAAGAAGGTATAACTAAATATAGTTTTAACTACATTTTAAAATATAATGTGGTTCTATATAAACTGAATAAATCTGTGGCATTGTAATGGGATGCCAGAAAGTATGAGAAAATTGCCATTGTGGATTATATCAAAATGTATAGAAAATATTTTCAGTATCATATAGAATTAATATATTTTGCATCAGATCTTGTGGAATTCAAACATAACATGAACATAGAGACTGATATGGAAAGCTATGCATGGATGGGTTAATTACTGTATATCTTAGTTCAGAAAGTGAGGCTTATTTTTAAAAATTACGCTAGAGATTTTTTCCATTCAGGAATGTGACAAATTTGGTAGTATGTGTGACTAGGCATTAGAATAAATTATAGATTGAAAATATTTATGATAAAATGGGCAGGACCCCATCTATATAAACAAGATTCTGACATAGAACAAATAAATAGTTGTTTAGTAAAAGTCCAGAGCTTACAAGGGTTTCCTCTAATTGGCAAAATTGTTTGTTTTGTTTGAAGAAACAAAGCCCAAGTTTGTAAACTAGTCAAGGAGTCTAGGAATTTCCTCCATGATGGAAAGCTATCAATTTCCTCCATGATGGAAAGCTATCAATATACATTGTATGGACATTTCTCAAGATGTTATGGCGGATGTATTGTTGGCTGGAGACAACTTTGTGTAAGATGAAGGATTTGCAAAATGCATGAATTGCAGTCTCAAATTATGTGAAATTGGAAAACTGCATTCCTATTTCTGCCTTATTATATACTGTAAATATATAACTTTTTAGTTATTAGAAGATAAAAATATATTGTCTTTTACATTATAGTTGATAGAGTTACACGGAAAAAATATACTACATTATAAGGAGAAGTAATCTTATGAATGTTAGTACTGGTCGATCTAGCTGGGACAAAATAGTTCCTGATTTTTCAAAGGAGTAAACCAATTATGAGGAAATTTCTGGCAAAAAAGACTGGGAAAAAATCTCTCTGGTTTAGAACAAAAACTTTATTCAAGTTTACAAAAAAAATTAAGTTTATAAAAAAAGTCTGCATCATTGGTGTAAGTTAAAATGATAAATATCTTATTAACAGTGGGAATTCATAAAATATGACACCAATATTCTTGGATTTATTATAAAGGAAGAACCCTTAACTTGTGGAAATCCATCTACAAATAGTCCTCAACTTACAACAGTTCAGTTAGTGACCATTCGAAGTTACAACAGCACTGAAAAAGTGACTCATTTTTCACACTTATGCCTTTTGCAGCATGCCCATGGGCACAACAACTGACTTACATTTATGATGGTTGTCGTGTTCCAGGGTGGTGTGATCACTTTTGCAACCTTCTGCCAGGTAGAGTCAATGGGGAAACCAGATTCACTTGACAACTGTGTTATTATTGCACTGATTCACTGAACAAAAGTGATTCATTTAAAGCCCATGTCACACATCACCAACAGATGAAAAGAGGATGTAAAACGGAGAGAAACACTTGCCATCCGTTGGTTAATGCAGTGCATCCATTCTGTACTCACTGCGTCCGTTTTTCATACTCTATCCATCCAGCATCCGTCTACTGTGATTTCATCCGCTCAAAAAGTTTTGAGCTGCACAAAACTTTTTGAGCGGATAAAGTATCCAACACATCAGTTCTACATCCACTACACATACGGGGAACATCCGTTATATGTCCGTCGTCATCCGTTACGCATCCGCTATATCTGCTAGGCATCCGCTGCGCATCCGCGCAACTCACATCCGCTCCAGCGGAAAAGGGACACAGGGAGGAAGCTAAACGGACCGCGGAACGGACACGCAGCATTAGTAGCACGGACGTAGAAAGGATGAAAGCGGATGAAGCTCGCATATAAAGCGTTAAAACAGAAAAAATGTTCATATAGGGGACGTATCTCAGATATTTAGGATGTCTGTAGGATGTCTAGAGGATGCAGAAGGACACCTAGTGGAAAAACGATATTTCCTATAAAAAGGGGGAGAAATCACCTGGATCTCACTTTCAGTCCAGCAGACATGGGGTGCAGACCTCTTCAGCCTTCATCTTGCTCTTGCTCTTCCACAGCATCCAGTCATCTCCACCATGGATCGTCGCACACTCCTTTTGGTAGCTGCCATTGTTCTACAACAGTGCGAAGCCCTCTACAGGCTCTTTCACCTGTTCTACGGGAAGAAAAGGAGGCGTCCAAGAAGTGTCTGGGTCCAAAGATGGATCGCCAGAAGAGCAGAGTATGGACTGTATAATAAGCTGATGGTGGAGCCGAGGAAAGAAGACACTCGTGCATTCCAGAACTTCATGAGGATGCCGCCAGCCATGTTTGACGAAGTTGTGGAGCGGCTGAGACCCAGGTTGACCAAGGCAAACACCAACTTCCAGCCCAGCCTGAACCCTGGGCTCAAGGTGGCACTCACTCTGTGCCACCTGGCCTCAGGGACCACGTACAGGAGCATGCAGTACGGCTGGAGGGTGCCACACAACACCATCAGCATTGTGGTCAGAGAAGTGGTGCAGGCCATCATCGAAGAATACCTGGAGGAGCTCCTCCAGTGCCCCTCCAATGAAGAAGGCTGGAAGAAAGTTGCAGAGCAGTGGTATCAGAAGTGGAATTTCCCCCACACCGTTGGAGCCATAGATGGGAAGCACGTGGCCTGCAAAGCTCCAGCCAACTCAGGGTTTACTTATCACAACTACAAGGGCTTCTTCAGCATCATCCTCTTCGCCATGGTCGATGCTGACTACAAGTTCATGTACATCGATGCTTCAGTCAACGGCTCATCTTCAGATGCCCAGGTATACAACGCCAGTCACCTCAAGGAGGGGCTGGAACGCAACCTCATCATAGGCTTCCCAGATCCAGACGCCCTGCCCAAAGACACACAAGATGTGCCCTACTTCATCGTGGGGAATGACGCCTTCTCCCTCAGAACCTACCTCATGAAACCCTACACTTCCAGATGCCTCACCCGTGGAGAGAGGATCTTCAACTACAGGCTGTCCAGGGCAAGGCAGGTGGTGGAGAACGCCTTTGGCATCCTGGCCAACAGGTTCCAGGTACTTCTCACCACCATGCAGCATCGCCCAGAGACCGTGAGGAACATCGTGGAAGCTTGCTGCATCCTGCACAATCTCATGCGCACCCGCTACCCAGTGTTGCAGAACAGACTTGTGGACCGCCAACAAGGCAATGGGGACATGGAGCCTGGGGAATGGAGGCAAGGGCGAAACCTGATAGATACTGATAGATACTACTGGCAAGGCGCCAGTAGAGCTTCACATGAAGGGAAGAAGCAGCGCAACCTCCTGAAACACTGGTGCAACTCCCCAGCTGGAGCAGTGGAGTGGCAAGACAGGATGGTAGATGCTTAATGGATGCTTCCTTCAGCCTGCCTCATCAAACTGATGAAATTGTGCCATGTATGTTGAGTGGCCCTACAATGAACAGGGCATTTAATAAAGAGTTGTGTTTATGTTGAAATGTGTTGATGAATGATTAAATTGCTATTGATAATAAAGGGCCATATGTGTGGCAGCTGGGAGGGTGGATCATACAGTCCCACTATGCTTGTACTGGAGGTTTATCTATCCCACAACTATTACCCATCCCACAGGTATCCCTGCCCATCCTACTGCTATCCTTATCCATCCCACAGCTATTACACACCCCACAGGTATCCCTGCCCATCCCACTGCTATCCTTACCCATCCCACAAGCATGCAAAGGCTTAAACCATTTCTAAAAGTTTCCACCAAGACTTTATTGACTAAAAGAACTGAACCAAGTGTGTGAAGCAAAGATAAACTTTATTAATAACAAACTGTAAAAGTAAAATTACCCAAGTAAAGTGTCCCAAGCAAAGATAAAGTCAACAGGTAGCAACCCAGTCTCTGGCACTCTTCTCAGTCACTCTGAGGTGTGCCCATAGTCTCAGGGGTGAAGGGTCCAGGTGCTGTGGAGGTGGCTGCTGCTGGAGTGCTGGTCTGAGGTGCCATTGGGGTGCCTGGCCCCGAGAGGACAACAGGGGATGGTGTGTGGAGGAAGTTCTCAGAGAGCTGGCTCAGTCCCGTGATGTTGAGAGCCCCTTCCTCCATGACATGGGGTGTCAGTCCCAAGACCGATGACAGATGTTCTGAGGCCGGGCTTGGCTGTGGGGTGGAGGAAGGAGGAGTGTAGTGGGGCTGTCTGGTCTGCAGGTGAGTGAGGTGAGGCGTGGGTGGCATCTGTGGCATGGGTGGAATCTGTGTCATGGGTGGCATCTGTGGTGTCATGTACATCGATGCTTCAGGCAACGGGTAATCTTCAGATGCCCAGGTATACAACGCCAGTCACCTCAAGGAGGGGCTGGAACGCAACCTCATCATGGGCTTCCCAGATCCAGTATATCATTATGGGATCCCTAGAAATGGGAAGGGATATTTTAATCTGTTTGAGATAAATTCTGAATCTGCAATCTGTACATTCCAGGTAACTCTTCTAAATAAAATTAAAGTACTACATAGTCTCACAATTATGTATATTATGAAGAGAGTATGCCATTTTATCGATAATTTATATAAAATTAGACAACTGCATACAAACAGAAATGTAATTATACTGGTGTGCAACCAAACAGTAAAAACATTAATTCTACCTACTGTTTATAGCTAAAATTGTTGAAACCTATTAGCAGCCATAAGGCAAGTATATGTCATGGTTTTAACATACATTTGCATTCACATATTCTATGGCTGGTTAAATTTTTGGAATCTAAATGGAGAGGAGAATAAAATTCTTCTACTCCACAATAGAGTAGAACAGAATGGAATGGAATAGAACAAAACAAACAACAGAAGGGAAGGGTTTATTGTCCACATACAAGGAATCTGTCTTCAGTGCATAAGTTCTCAGAGTGATTATAAGATAGCAATAGGAGAAGGTAGTCAAACAGATGAGGATAATAGTATTATACCATACTATATGGGTAAATATTCTTAAGCATAAGACAGTAGTCTGGTAATTAGGTGTTCAGCAGAGTGAGGGCACCTAGGAAAAACTGACAGTCTATCTGTTTTGGCATGTAATGCCCTCTAGCAACATCCTAAGGGGAAGAGTTGAAACAGTTTATGTTCAGGATGTGAGAGGTCTGCAAATATTTTCTCAGTCCACTTTCTGACCTGTGCAGTACATAGGTCCCAATGAAAGGCCGGCTAGCTTCTGTTGTTTTTTTTCTGCAGTCCTAACTGTCCATTGAAGTCTTGAAGACAAGTCAAAGCTGTTCTATTTGGTTGTTGTACCAAACCAGACAGTATTAACACCTTGTTGACTTTAGATCTACAGACTGTTCTGTATAATAATGTTTCTCTATCATAGGATGCTAGCATAAAACATAGACTTTGCCTGCCAGAGCAGATTATGCCATGGGACTAAGCCCTATGACAGATCAAATGCCTCCATATCTATTCCAGCCAGCCTACTAGACTAATAATGTCTTAAAATAGGGAATCATAAATATATTTTCCAGAGCAATGCCATTGTTTTTGCTCAAATAACTTTTTGTAAGACAGACAGTCCAGTCTTTTTGCTGAATGGGTACAAATTTATGTTACAATTAACAGTAACATTTCATTCTCCAGCATGCCGATTGGAGAATCCACACACAGATTGACACATGCCTTTCTGCCCAGAAATTGAGTCATAAATTTTTGCCATACCTCTCTGCCAACGGCCAGGACCCCAGTTATGACTCAGTCTTGGCCCTATAGAGACATGTTAAAGATCGGCTCAGAATTTGGTCAGAAAATATCAATCAGAGAAGTGTGGATTCTTCACAGGAGACAGGTTTGCAGGGGACCTGGGAGATAGGCTTCCTAGTAAGGCTCTGTCAGCCCACTGTCTCTGAATTGATTAATTACCCTGCTGAAGCTTCTCTCAAACCACCACTGTATCGCCCTTATCAAGGCTATACAAGACTAGATTGTGAGATTTCACACCCACTGGGGGATCCCCCAAGTAATCCATCCACCATCATTAACAGAGTGCAGAACACATGAAAAATGACTCACCCAGTTAACTCTGGCAAAGTCAATTGTGGCCACAATGCTTAATAGTTGATTGAGGGATTCAGTGTTTCCAGCCAGTTGAGCCTCTTTGGGTATGCCTTTATATCTTTCCCCTAAAATTATAACACTTAATATAGAACATAACTTCCATTCGGATTCTGCGTAATACATTAAAGCTACACGCTACATTTTAAAAAGAAAAAGAAAAGAAAAATATAAATATATAATATAATTAAAATGACAATCTATACCAATTCAATTCTATCATTAATGTTAATATTCATTTAAATTTTAAACATTTAACACATTACTTTTCAAGTAGGTATCATGCTTCTATGGGAACACTTATAAACTTTCCATAATTACTTCCCCCCCACTTCACTTGCATTTTAAAACATTATGTCATTAAAATGTTCCCATTCCTTTCTAAATTAATTATCTCATTTAATTCATTTCATTTATTTTATTCACAAATGTTTCACTAAATCATACATTGTTTCCAATTTTCTTACATTATTTCTAAATACAAATAGAACAATACAATCATATGTACTTTTGCAGAATCACTTTTTCAATTAAATTTTTACCCATTATCTCTAAATAAGTCCGGTTTTTTTACATCTTACTTCACAACCTTATAGCTTCTCTTCCCTTTCCTCCTCCTTTGCTTCTTCTCTCTGCCCTTTTTACCCCCTTGTCTCTCCTCCTCGATTTCCCTTTTCTGTATTCCCTTTTTCTGTTGCTTTCTCACATTATATCCACTTTTCACCTTAGTTTTCCCTTTTTTTGGTTGTTTTTTTAGGTCTCAAATTCTCCATTCTCTTTCCCCTCTTTCCCCTTTCTTCCCTAAGTAGAGTTACTTGTTCATTTAAAATGGCTTTTTCTTTGTCCCAATCTTCTTGTTGTGTAGTCTTTTCTGGTAATTTCTCATAGGTAGAGATCGCCATTTCTAAGAATTGAAAAATGGAACCAAGAGAGCCCTTCCCTTCTTGTTCCTCTTCTTTAAGTTTTTTAAATTCTATTTTCAGTTCATCCACAAGTGATGCCATTGTAGCGTTTTTTTTTTCTTTTAAAACAACCACCCAACTGTTTTTAATCCCTCAAATATAGTTTCAAAAGTCCCAAAGTCAGCAAGCAATCCAAATTGATTGCTGACAAGCTGTTTCTTTTGACACCTTCCTTTTTTTACTTTTTCTTCCTGGGGTTAGTATTTAGTTACAAAGTTCCAGTTAAAATGTATCTTTTAGAAGTCCTGTTAAAATTTAACTTTAGATTCTTTAGATTCCAGGCTATCTCCTCCTTCCAAATCCTGTTCTTATTCTCTTCCTCTCCCTTCCCACTTACAGCAAAAAAAAAAAAATATTCCTTCTTTCCTTTTATATTCAGAAATCTTTATTATCCCCTTGGCATTAAATTTTCCAGCTTAAATACCTGTTGATGCCAAAGCAGATTTTTCTGATTTCTCATTCATCTCTGTTCGCTGTCAACATAAGGAAGGAGAGTGAAAAAATTTTTTTCCCCTTTTCACTTTCATTCGCTGTTTCCGAATCTTCTTTGGGAGCAATGTATCCTTTTTTAAAATTTGAGTTCCAGGATGCCTTAATATTTGTTTCTTATCCCGGTCAGCCAAAACTTTCACTTTAGCACTTTCTTCCTCCTGCACATTCTTTTCTGGATGAGGGCTTCTTTGAGGTAGCCATTTCTGACCACCGCTCTACCGCCTTCGGGAAAGGGAGTTTAGCTAGCTGGGGAGGAAAGCAGCGTCTTTCTTCGATCCTGCTGGAATCTCCCCCGTCTTCACCAACCTCTATGGGGTGGCTTAGCCCTGAAGTCAACTGGCTTGGTGCGCTCCGGCGGCGCGCCCAGGCAGAAACCGCGCATGATCATGGATTCCTACCTGCCACTGAAGCCCTGCAAACCAGAAGTCCCCTCCCAGGGCAGTCTTAATCAGTTCCTAAAGCTGTCAAGATGGCTGAACAGTCAGCAAATAGCTTGGAACTTCAACATTCCTCAACCTCCAACAAATCATCTAAGCATGGCTCCAGGAAGGCTAGATCTGCTAGCAAGGATGCAGGAGATAAAATTAGAGCAAAGGACAATTTTTCAAGGAGGTCATCCAGTGCTGAGGAAAAGGATGCCAACAGGAAACAAAAAGCCCTGGAGAAATAAATCTCCAGAGCAGAAAGAAAGGCTGAACTATCTGAGGAAATTAAGGCGCTGATCTCACAAGCCATCTCGCATGGTGTGACCTCCACCCTGCAGATGAGAAGCCATCCTCCTTCCTTGGCTTCTGAGCCTCCAGTGCAGGCCATCCATCCTTATCATTTCCCTACGGAGGCACCTCAAGGGTCAGTATCACCTGCCCATTCCTTGAAGAGCAGGACATCAGTGCTAGAGGAGGAGGACCAGGACCAGGTTTTCAGAGGACAAGGACTTGTCTCCTGACTCCTCCCTCCATTCACTGGCTGATTCAGTCCTGTGCTGTTTAAATATTTGCTTCACAAAGCCAGAACCACAGCCCAGATAGGCTCAGAGCCTAAATAATATGATGTTCTCTGAACCCACTATCATGCAGCAGGACATTCCTTGCCCTAACCTAAGCTGTTCCTCAATGTTGTCCAGAGACAATGGGTACAGCCAGATATCTTTTCCACCCTGGGGGGAAACGATAAAAAATTATTTAATATGGCTCACCTCCTCTCTGAGGCACTCGAGCTGCCTACAGTAGATGAGCTGTTGGCCTCCCTTGTCTCTTCCTCTGCCATGTTGGGGGACATAGTGGAGACATTGAAAGCTGAAGATAGGAAAGCAGAATTAAATTTCCACAGAACCCATCAGGCCAATACATGGGCAGTTAAGGTGGCTACAGCCACTTCGTTCTTCGCCAGAACCTCCTTACTCTGGGTTTGCCAGTTGCAGGTGAGAGTTCCCCCAGAGGAAATTCGGATGGACCATGATATTAATAAGCTGGTGGCAGCCGCTGAATTCACGACTGAATCATCCTTATATGCAGCCCTTTTTCCTTCAGGGCCCTCACCTCCAACATTACATCTCGCCATTTGTTATGGCTTTGCTAATGGCAAGCAGATGCTAGGACAAAGTGGAGACTCACCTCCACTCCCTATAAGGGAAACTTACTATTTGGTGACGCCTTGAACCCCTTCCTTGTTGAGAACAAAGAAAAAGGCAAGGTCTTCTTTTCCCTGACCAGGCATTCAGATAGGCGGGCCCCTTATGCCCTCAGGCAGTCCTTTTGACTGGCAGATGCTGGGCTGGACTTTAATCAGTTCCAATGATTCTACCCCTCTAGATCTGACCATCCATCGGACAGATCTGATTTCAGAGACAGGCCTAGACAACAATTCCAGTCCAAGTGGCCATTTTGTGGCTCAGGAGGCTGTCCCTTTCACCACTCCAAGTGACTGTCAGGACCCTCCTCTCATTGGCGACTGTGTGGCCCTATTTGTGAATTGATGGGAGCACATCGCCACCGATTCTTGGGTCCTGAATACAGTATGATTTGGCCTCACTCTAGAATTCCTCTCCATACTTCTGAGACACTTCACCTGTTGCCCCACCCCCCAAAACCTCATCAAGTGGGGCTTATGAACAAGACAATCCAAAACCTGTTGGACATCCAGGCCATTTAACCGGTGCCGGAGGACCAAAGAGGGCACATATTTTACTCCAACTTGTATATAGTCCCAACTTGTATATAGTCTCAGGGGGTGTGGGGTGGAGAACAAATCTGGACCTCAAGAAATTGAACATCTACCTGATGTACAAGAGATTCCAAATGCAATCTCTGCAAACAATCCTGGAGAGTATCAGAAGGGGAGACCTCCTGAGGTCCATCAATCTGACGGAGGCTTACCTCCACATTCCCATCCTTCTCTTCCATCATAGGTGCCTCAGTTTCTGCTATGCAGGGCACCATTTTCAGTACAAAGCCCTGCCATTTGGCTTGTCATCTCATCCCCAGAAACTTCACAAAAGTGCTGGCAGCACAGGCCATGCACTCAGAACAATTCCGATGCATGGCGAGTGCTACCTACACAACATCCTCATTCAGTCCAGCTCTTACCACCAGGCACAGAAAAGATCTAGAGACAACAATCCATGTTCTTCAGGAGCATGGGTTGTCTATCAATTTTCAAAAAAGTTACCTAGAACCATCTACCCACCTGTTACACCTGGGCCAGTTGATAGACACCAGGCTGTGCAAGGTTTATCTTCCAGGAGCGCCAGGACAGCATCAAGTCCTTGGTAAACCAGATCTGAGCGGAACAAACTGTTCCCTTGGTGGTGCTTTTGCAACTCCTGGGAAAATTGTATCATACATAGCTATAGTTCCTTGGGCTTGGCTATACTCCAGAACCCTGCAATAGTTTCTGTAGCCATTCTAGAGGTCAGGAGGCAGGACCTCCAATATCAGGGTTCGGGTGTCATTGGAGAAACACAGGTCCCTCAGATGGTAGGTTTCCCCAGCTATGATCAAGGGAACCCTGTTCAAGGAGCCCAGCCGCCTGACCATGGCCTCAGATGCCAGTCTCTTCAGCTGGAGTCTCCAATCCCAGTTGGCACAATGACAATGGTCCCAAGTGGACCTGAAAAACAATATAAACTGGCTGGAGCCCGAAACAATCCATCTGGCACTATGCCAGTTCCAAAGCACCATATCAGGACAACATATACATGGCTGCCAAAGCTCACATCAACCGATAAGGGGGTACCCACTCCAGATCCCTCATGCATGAAGCGGAACAACTGAGACTCTGGGCAGAACTTCACCTGCTATCCATCAAGGTGGAGCACATCTTGGGAGCGACAATTGCACAGGTAGATTACCTGAGAAGGCCCGAGGTGGACCACTCCGAGTGGTGCCTGCACCTGGACCTCTTCCTAGAGATTCAGCCCAGAGAGTCAGCCGTCCTGTGCTCGACTTGTTTGCTACACCGGCAAACTCGCAACTGCCCAGAATTTTCTCCAGATTTCCAACATCGGGAGCAGAAGGGGTCAGTGCCCTTCACAGCCCATGGCCCAAGAGTCTATTATATGCCTTCCCTCCTCTTCCCCTCATTCTGAGGTTGATCCAGAAGGACCTACTAGAAAGAGCAGAACTCCTGCTACTCGCTCCCCATTGGCCTAGACAGCCATGGTACGCAAACCTGCTGAACCTGTCAGTGTCCCATCCTTTATGAATTCCTCAGGGAAGGATCTCCCTCAGCCGGGGGTCTTGGAACATCCGGAGCCTCACTGTCTGGAACTTGAGAGGAAATTCCTAAGGAAGGACAATTTCTCAAGACGGGTGATACAGACAATCCAGGCTTCCAGGAGACCTTCCACTAATAGAATTTACGACTCTATCTGGAAGGCATTTTGCAAGTGGTGTGCTAGAAAGGGCATAGACCCCATTGTAGTATCTATCCCACAGATCCTGGACTTCTTACAAGAGGGTTTAGACAAGGGGTTATCCCCTTGCACTATTCGCAGGCAAGTGGCGGCCTTGTCCATAATGTTAACTTATGGAGATTTGGACTCCCTTGCTTACCATCCTGTGGCGTGTACATTCATCAGCAGTGTAGTTAATTAAAACCACGTGTGGTTCACAGGTATCCCACCTGGGACCTATCCAAAGTTTTACAGGCCTTCACCTTGGCACCTTTCGAGCCACTTCAGACTACTAGTCTGTGTTATCTGACATTTGAAGTCGCCTTCTTAGTGGCCATCACCTCGGCCAGGCAAATATTGGAACTAGCAGCTCTCTCTGTCAGAGAGGACCTTTGCATTTTTCACATGAACAGGGTGGGTCTATGGCTGGAACCCTCCTTTGTCCCTAAAGTACACTCCTGTTTCCATAAGGCCCAGGAAATTGTGCTGCTGGACTTGTGTTCTGTTCCATCCCAAGACCTGGAACACAGGTGGCACACTCTGGACATTAGGAGGGTGCTCCGCAGATACATCAAGAGAACATCATCTCATCATAGAAAAGAAGCCTGTTTCAAGCATCTTCTATGGGTACCAAAGTCACATCATCAACCATAGGCTGATAAGGGTATGTATACACGGATAAGGGTGTGTATAGCCAAGGCCTACGAGACTCAGGCTCTTCCCGTACTCAGACAAGTAACCACCCATTCAACAAGAAGTGCAGCTACCTCAGCTGAATGGGCATTGCAGGCCTATATTGAGGACATCTGCAGGGCAGTGATGTGGTCCTCCCTGTCTCCCTTTGTGCGGCACAACAAACTGGACACCTTCACCTCGGCTGAAGGGTGCTCCAAAAAGTGCAAACAGATGGGAGGTCACAGGACCAGACTGCTTCCCGCCCTAGGGACAGCCAGCTTTGGTATGTTCTGTGTGTGGATTCTCCAATCAGCCTATCTCAAATATGTGACTGGGTAGCTTACAAAGTTAAGAAAAACCAAAAATGTATAAAAAATAAAGTATTTCCGTGTTTCTCATATAATAAGGCCGGGTCTTATTTTTTTGAGCCCCGAAAAATGGCTAGGATGTCTTTTGGGGGATGAATTAATTTCTTTTTCCCCCCACATACCCTCGGTGGGGGGAACTTGCCATTAGCACCCTGCGGGCAACCACACCTCACCACCAGCTACTCTTAACAGTTGATCATGGCGGAGCATGGAGGGCTCACTACCCCCACCAAGCGCCTTTGCTGCAGACCCAGGTCAGTGGGCAGGCAGCGTGGATGTCCACTGGCAGTGTTTCAGCCGCTTCTCGGGCCTCTGTAGCTTCCACAATTCCCGCCAGCACCATCTCTAACAACAGCATCTGAGTCGCTCCCACTTTTCCCCATGTCCCCGTCCTTGCAAGAACAGGAAAAAACATTTTGAGGTATCTGGAACCGCTGTGCACTGTGTTTTGGTTTAATCCCGAGTGGCTGGGTGGGTGTGAGAAGAGCCAAGTGAGCATCTCTGCTGCTGCTACCCATGGTGCTCCAGCCTCGGGCTTTGCAAGTTTCCAAAAGTCCCGGTGCGCAGCCCGTTCCTGCATTCCAGGAGCGCCAGGCCTAGCTACAGCTGTCCCTCTCTCACCAGCTCTGTCTCCAACAACAGCGGCAGCAGAGGTGGGTACCATGGAAACTTTTCAGCTGCTTCTTGGTGGGAGAGCTGCCTTTGTAACTTCCTTGTTTCCCGCCCGCTGGCCCAGATCTGCAGCAAAGGCACTTGGCAGGGGTAGAGAGCCCTCTGCGCTCCACCACGATTGGCCATTAGATGTGGCTGGTGACGAGGTGTAACTGCCTGCGGGGCAGTCCTAACGGCAAGTTCCCCCCGCTTTCCCCCCCCAATTTTGCATGTTTTAAAATAGGCCTAAATTTGGGGGAGGGGCTTAATTTCATTTTATGCCTAAAAACATGCTGGGTCTTCCTATTGGCGGGGCATATTGTTGGAGAAACATGGTATATTTCACAAAAAAATTGTCCAGAATAAATGTGTAAACTTCTTTGAAATAAATTTATTTATTCAATGCTTATGAAATTAAAAACATATATTTACATTTTACAGCGTTGTTTAAGCAGTGGATACACTTGTACTTTTTTTCTGATAGTGTGTTATATACATTGTTATAATAACTTCTTCATCATTTTAAACTCTATATATGCATATATATAGTTTATTTACATTTATTTATGTGTCACCCTTATTTTTCCAAAATGTTACCAGATCATCAGATATCACTTTTCCTTTTCCAGTCATACCAGATATCTCATATTTTGTAATATTCACTGTCTTGGTTATCTTTGAACAACTTAGTCTATCCATCTCAGCACATTAATGTACATTATTGATTACCATATTTTCTGAAGGAGTCATAGCCATTTTCCAATTTTGAGCAAAACTTATTCAAGCTGCCATTATAATATGAAGAATTAAGTATTGGTGCTTCCTGTTCATATTTGGTTCTAACATGCCTAATAAAAAAAATTCCAGTTTGAATTTTACTCTCTGTTTTGGTATTTCCTCTATCCATATTCTAATTTTTACAAAGTTCTCTTTGTAAGAGACCAACATTGTTAGTCTATAGTTTGTCTGCCAAATATGTTCCCTCTGGTCTAAGTGTGGCCCAGATTTTTAGTCCAAATTATTATGCATTCTTGACGGTTTCCTCCTTCATTTTATAATCTAATACAGTGGTAGTCAACCTGGTCCCTATCACCCACTAGTGGGTGTTCCAGCTTTCATGGTGGGCAGTAAGGGTTTTTCCGATACTGAAGCACTTTCCTTTTTTTTAATTTAATTGACTTTAAAAAAAAATTCACAACATTATTTAAAAACATTTTCATTTTTTCATAAAATTCCCCGTGACAATTTAAATTTCTGAAAATATACTATTTGTATCTCCCGCGCGTAAGTTTCATTCACGTTACATAAGTGAAACTAAATGGCGCTATAGTGCGACTGCAAACAAGAGTCTCGTTTGCAAACAAGAATCTAGCTTGTGCATCGTCCCCCACACCACCCAGCTGTAACAGACAAGCAGAGCTGGTAGCTGCCCCCCCAAATCCAATCCATGATATGCGACAACAATACACGGCGCAGGCTCTTTTGTTTGCGTTCACACTGGTCAGTGCGTAGTTAGATTGTGAGAGTGAGTACGTGCCTACAGCTTCAAACAAAATATTGTGAAATATTGTGGGCCCATGTCTCAAAAAAAGAAATACTCTTGGGGGTATTTGCCAGAGTATCTGAAGATGGGTTTCATAGAATCTGTTATAAATAAACAACATCCAATGTGTTTATTGTGTCATAAAACATTATCCAATGAGGCAATGAAGCCAAGTTGATTGTGAGAACATCTTTCTACAAAGCATCTAAATGATAAGGACAAGCCCATTAAATATTTTGAGGAAATATATAAAAAATTTCAAAATGGTTCAACAATTGTTGCGTCATTTAAGAAACAATGTGCAGCAAACGAAGATGGATTAATTGCTATTTATTGAATTTCACAATTAATTGCAAAAAGTGTTAAAAGTTATAATATTGGAGAAACTGTAATAATATCCTTTATAAAAGAATTTATCTCAACAATAATGCATGAGGATCTACCTGAAATTTTAAAAATGTTGCCCCTAAGCGATAGCACAGTAAAGTGACGAATTGAAAAAATGGCAGTTAATGTTGAAAAAAAACTTATAAGTATCCTCCAAAACTCTTCATTTTCCATGCAATTGGACAAGTCTACAATTGCAGATAATAATGCTTTATTGATGGCATATGTACATTATTTTGATGAAAACAATACATTTTGAGAAGAAATGCTATTTGCAATAAATCTCATTACAGATACAAGAAGATTATCAATATTTAATACTGTGAAATCATACTTTACAAACAATAATATTCCTTTGAATAATATTGTTGCAATAATATTGTTGCATACGCAACTGATGGAGCACCATCAATGGTAGGCTGCTATCGTGGATTTGTTGCTTATTTGAAGGAAGAAGTGCCAAATGTTTTAAGTCTCCATTCATCATTGATTGTAATAATTCAAGCAGTAAACAAGATCAAATCCAATGCAAAAAATGATAGAATGTTTTGACAGCTTTGCCAGGACAATAATGCAGATTTTATTACATTACTTTTGCACACAGAACTTCAGTGGCTGTCTTTGGCTCGTTTTATAGCATTATATGATAGTGTCATACAATTTTTTGAAAGTAATAATGAGACCAATCTGTGTCAACAGTTAAAACCAGTAAAGAATAATGTCTTTTATTTGGCAGATATTTTCAGATTTAATGAAGTCAATTTGCAGCTTTAAGGAACTAATAAAACTCTTATAGGTTGCCAAAATATTTTGTCATTATTTATTGACAAACTTGAACTACTTCATTATAACCTATTGAAGAGAGAATTTCATCAGTTTCCTGAATTATCATATATAAAAGATGATGTAACTCCAGAGGATATTGACAGATTCAGTAGTCACTTCAACTAAATTAAATTGGACATGAAAAACGATTTGAAGATATTTTGAAATTGAAGGTGTATGACTGGATGAAAAATCCTTTTACCGCAAATATTGAAGAGGCTGATAAAACTTGCCAAGAAGAACTGTTAGAAATTAGATATAATGAAGAAAGTAAACATAAATTCGATAGTGGTGGATATGAAAACCTATGGCAAAATAAAAAAATGCCTGTGTTATATCCAAATATGTGGAAAATGATATTCAGTTTATGATACCTTTCCCTACCTCGTATCTTGTGGAATCAGGCTTTAGTGCTGTTAATCTTATTATGACCAAAGAAAGAAACTGCTGGAACATTTCCAAAAGAAGAGACCTTCGTTTGTTCCTTACAAAAATTGAGCCAGATATCCAGTATTTAGTTTTGCAGCATCAGCCCCAGGGATCTCATTAATAATTTAATTAATTAAATGTAGTTTAATCAGACTTCATGTTTTTATGTATGCAAAGTATAAATAAAAAGATAGATTTAACTATAGTAAATTGTTTTATAAAGATATATTCTGCCAAACTTAGCAAAAGTCCAACATAAAGTATTTGGTAAGTAATTACTATTATATGCTTTAAGTTGCTGTAACTCTGCTTTATAAATTTTATTAAGAAAAGTTACTTCCCTTACCATTACTGTGGAACCAGTGGGCAGTTAGAAAATTTTACTACTAACGGAGATACAAAAGTGGCCGGTAGGTATAAAAAGGTTGACTACCACTGATAGTTGTAAGTTTTACCAATCTTTTTTTTTCTTCCCCATGCCATATTTTATTTAATTCTTGCTGGGTTGAGTGGAAGCCAAATCGTTCTTTATCTTTATTATAATGTGCTTGCACTTGCAGATAAGGCCACCATCCTATCTCAATTCCCTGAAGTTGTAATTGATTCCTAGTTTTTAATTCCCCTTTTTCATTTAGTAAATATCTATATTTTATCATTTTGGTACAATTCAGAACATTGGGATGTATTACTGCTTCTATTGTTGATAACCATAATGGCATCTTTACATAATGGTTCCTTTTTATTTTTCCCCCATGTGTTTAGCAAGGCATCTCTCACCCAATGTCTTTGAAAGTACGAGTGATATTTACTCTTCCCGTCCCAGATAAACACATGCCAGCCAAGTTATAGGGCAAAACCCTCTAACGTTAGTATCCTATTTGTCAGATTGATCCAATCTTTCAGCCATATGGCCCTTGCTGCCTGATAGTGTAATTCAAACTCTGGGAGACCAAAACCTCCTTTCTTTCTAGTATCTTGTAATAATTTGTATTTTATCCTGGCTTTTCTCTTCTGCCAAATAAATTTTGAAATTTGTTTGTTTAAATCTTCAAACAATTTCCCCCCCAACTTGACTGGCACCGTCTGGAACAGAAATAGCAACTTTGGTAAGACATTCATTTTTATTATTGCAATCTGCCCCAACAAAAACAGTTGTATCTTGGCCCAATTATCTAGATCTTTTAATATTTGGGTAATCAATTTATCATAATTATCCTTTTTGACTGAGGCACACTTAGCTCTCATCCAGATCCTGAGATATCTCACTTTATTTACTACCTGCATACCTGCTTTGTTTGCCAATTCTTTATTTCGTTTTTTGTGTGTGCAGTTTTTCATTATTCATTTGGTTTTTTCTCTATTCATTTTCAGCCCCGCCACCTTTCCAAATTCTTCTATTTCATTCATTAGTATAGTGCTTGTTTCTTTTGGGTCTTCCATTTTAAATGCCATATTGTCGACGAAGGCTTAGAGTTTATACTCCTCTTTTTTAATATTTAATCCTTTGATATCTCAGTTCTGTTGTACTTTTGTCAATAATACCTCTTCTGTTAATATGTATAACAATGGGGCCAGGGGACATCCTTGCCTCACTCCCTTACTTATCTCTAAACTGTCCATAATTTCTCCATTCATTATTATTTTTGCTGTTTGTGTCTTATACATTGTTTGGATAAGTCCCAGAAAGTTTTCACCAAATATCATGCGAATCAGTTGATTAATAAGAAATCTCCAATTCAAATTATCAAAGGCTTTTTGGACATCTAGGAACATCAATGCCATCAATCTATTCGGGCACATTTCATAAAATTCTAAAATGTCCAAAATTATCCTTGTATTGGTCTTCATCTGTCTATGCGGAAGAAAGATGGACGATTCTACGTAGTATCCTTTTTAGACTCTCAGACATTATCATTGCTAGAATCTTATAAGCCACATTTAAGAGGGAAATTGGCCTATAGTTGCATATTTGTTGTGGGTCTGTCTATTCTTTGTGAATGAGCATTATATATGCTTCTGTCCATGATTTAGGTATTTTAAGGCTAGGTCCCACTGGCCGACGGATGCAAAACATATGCAAAAAGGACACAGCGGACGAGCAAAATTTTGGGGGTGCTCCATCCATTGTCATCCACTCCAAAAAGTGGCAAAAATTTGCATAAACAGAACGGAAAAGAAAGGAAAAGAACGGACGTGGGTAGTATGTAGTGGGGATGCTAAACGGATGTTCATAGGAAGCCTAGAGGATGTATATAGGATGCAAACCGTTCACTGCTCATCCTTTCTATTTCTGTGCTACTAATGCTATGTAGACGTTCTGTGTACCTTTTGTTTCGTCCCTCTTTCCATTTTCAGCTGTAGCGGATGTGAGTTGAGGATGCAGAGAGGATGCAGTGGACGTTTAATGGATGATAAACGGACATAGAGCGTTTGTTGCTTGTATGTCATGATTTACATCGTACACAGCAGAAAGTTCATCCATTCACAAAGTTTTGTGCAGCTCAAAACTTCTTGCATGGATGAAATCGCAGTGGACGGATGCTCAAAGGATAGAGCGTATGAAACATGTATGCAATGAGTACACAACGGATGCATAGCGTTTTCCAACGTTTTTTAATGTTTTACATCCTCTTTGCATCTGTTGGTGCAGTGGGACAGGGGCTTAAGTGCATTCAAGGGCTTCATTGTACAGATCTGCCATTAGTTCCTCCAGTATTTCCTGGAATTCTTGATAAAACTCTGATAGAATTCCATCTGAGTCAGAGGTCTTATTCGTTTTCTGTTTCCCAATTGCATCTCTAATTTCTTTTATAGAAATTTTATCATTTAAAATGTCTTTTTCTTCATCCATTATTTCTGGTAGATTTTTCCCAGAAAAATGGGGTTTATACATTTCTTATAGATACAGATTACAAATAATCAGAGTTGGAAGGGACCTTGTAGGACATCTAGTTCAACCCCCCTCCCAAGCGGGAGACCCTACACCATTTCTGACAAATGGCAGTCCAATCTCTTCTTGAAAGTCTCAACTGATGGCGTTCCCACAACTTCCGAGGGCAAGCTGTTCCATTGGTTGATTGTTCTCACTGTTAAAAAGTTTCTCCTTGTTTCCAGGTTAAATCCCTCCTTGTTCAGTTTCCATCCATTATTCCTTGTCTAGCCTACAGGAGCTTTAGAAAATAGCTTAACCCCTTCCTCCCTGTGGCAGCCCCTCAAATATTGGAAGACCTCTCTCATGTCTCCCTGATCGTTCTCTTTACTAGACTAGCCAAGCCTGGTTCCTGCAACCATTCATTATATGTTTTACCCTCCAGTCCCCTAATCATCCTGGTTGCTCTTCTCTGTACTTTTCCTAGAGTTTCAACATCTTTTTTATAATGTGGTGACTAAACCTGGATGCAGTACTCTAGGTGTGGTCTTACACCTAGGCTTTAATAGAATGGTATTAGTACTTCCTTTGATCTTGACTGTATCGCTCTGTTTAATACATTGCATTAGCTAGACTAGCTTTTTTGGCAGTGGCTGCACACTGCTGGCTCATATTTAGCTGGTTGTTCACTAAGATTCCAAGATCCCTCTCATAGTTACTGCTATTGAGCCTGGTTTCACTCAGTCTGTATGGTTTTTCTTGCCTAGGTATCGGACTTTACTTTTCTCTCTATTGAATTTCATTTTATTAGATATGGCCCAGTGTTCTAGTGTGTCAAGATGCATCTGGATCTTGAGCCTGTCTTCTTGGGTGTTAGCTATTCCTGCCAGCTTAGTATCATCTTCCTGCCAGCTTAGTATCATCAGTTTCTTCCTGCATTTATAAATTTGTGAAGGATTTTTGAGCAATTTTCTTCTTTTCATGCATCTGGGAACATATTTTTCCTTTTTGATCTCGGAGCTACTATCATTATTTTTTCCTGTTCTTTTTTTAATTTATGAGCGAACCATCTCCCTGGCTTATTCGTGTTTTCAAAGTAATTTTGCTTTGCTAATTTTATTTTCCTGGCCAGGTCCTCCTGTACACTCAGATTTATTTTGCGCTCAATTTCTCCTTTAATATTTCCATTACACAGATCTTTCTGTCTGATTGTTTCTAAGGGACCTGTCGCATAGGCCGATGGATGCAAAACAGATGTAAAAAGGACACAGTGGACAAAAAAATGTTCCATCCGTTGTTATCTGCTCTCAAAAGTGCCCCGAATTTGCATAAGCAGAGCGGACAACAACGGAAAGGAACGGACGGGGGGAGGACGTAGCCAGGATGTAAAGCGGATGCTCCACGGAAGCCTAGCGGATGGAAGTGGATGGCATATCTGCAGGGCTTCCGGGGGAGCACAGCGAAGCGGACATGCAACGGAAGGAACGGATGCAGAGCGGATGCCTAGTAGATGAAGCAGATGCAGAGCGGAAGCCTAGCGGATCCCTAGCGGATGCAAAGCGTTCATTGCGCATGCAGGGAGGATGCATTGCATCAGCCCTGCGGATATAAAAGGATGCAGCTCGCAAGCAGGTCACCATTCAGAGGAAAGGCCTGCTGCCAGACACAGCTCCAGCCAGCCAACAACTATGGGGAAAAAGACTCTGGCTCATGGCCCTGACTCTGCTTCTGTTGGTGCTTCTGCTGCTTGGGCTGACTCTTCTGGTGCTGGAGCTTCTGCTGGCGCTGCTCCTGGTGCTGGTGCTTACTCTGCTGGTGCTGGTGCTTCTGCTGGTGCTTACTCTGCTGGCGCTGCTCCTGGTGCTGGTACTTCTGCTGGTGCTTACTCTGCTGGCGCTACTCCTGGTCCTGCTGGTGCTCCTGGTGCTGCTGGTGCTTACTCTGCTGCTGATGATCCTGGTCCTGCTGGTGCTCCTGGTGCTGCTGGTCCTGCTGGTCCTGCTTTTGCTGCTACTGTTGCTGCTGCTGCTGCTGGTGGTGGTGTGGTGGAGCAGCCCCTACAACCTCGAAGCCCCTCTGATGAGGGCCCAGATGGCCCTGCCAGAGGGAGGAAGAGGCATACGCAAGAACGGGAGAGGAGGCAATACTCCATCGAAGAGGAACATGAGAATGAGGTGCTAGAATGGCTGAGGGAGAACGAGTATCTATGGCGGAAGGGACACAGGCTCTATCGAGACACCAAAAGGAAGCAGGCGGCTTGGAGAGAGAAGGCGGAGAGCCTGGGCTACACTTTGGAGGTGCTCCTGGGCTGGTGGAAGCACATGCACACCTGGTACGGGAAGCTTCACCTCAAGAAATCTGGCCAGGCCATGGTCAAGCTGACGGACCGAGAGACCTAGGTGATGACCAAGTGCAGCTTCTTGGAGGGTGAAATCCGGCACCAAGGAGCAGCCCCTCTGACAACCCTCTCTCTCAGGCAGCCCACAGAGAGCCAGTCCTCTTCTGGCCAAAAGTCAGCTCCTGTGTCCAGGCAGGTATCTGTGGAGCATGCCACAATGGAGACCTCCCCCGACAGCTTCACTCCCCATGGCGGAGCGCGTGGAGGACCCCCTGATGCAGTGGGAGCAAGGAGAGGGCACTTCCACCCGAGACCAACTCACATCCACCCCCAGCTCCACCTCCACAGAAAGCAGGCAGAGAGCCAGACCGGATGGCAGAGCCACACTGTCCTGCTGGAGATCAGGGACACCATCAGAAGCAGCGTAGCTCACCTCTCTCAGCTGGTACACACCGACATACCATCCTCAAATTGAAAGCCCTTCCTCACCTATGTCAACCAGACCCTCATGGACATGTCCGAATCACAGTACCAGGTGATCAAAGACAGGATAACCGGTCTTCTTCAAAACCCACCAGACCCAGTTGAACCTGCTCCCACCGAGTCCAGGTCTGCTCCTCCACCCCAGGTGATGCCACTGCCATTCCAAGGCTTTTCACAGGCCCTCACCTACCAAGGCTACGGTTACCAGGAGCTCCAGCAGCACAGGCAGCCCTTCCCAGGCCACCGATGCAACCGACACCACAGATGCCACCCATGCCTCGCTCACCTGCAGACCAGACATCCCCATTACACTCCTCCTTCCTCCACCCCACAGCCAAGCCCGGCCTCAGAACATCTGTCATCAGTCTTGGGACTGACACCCCATGTCATGGAGGAAGGGGCTCTCAACATCATGGGACTGAGCCAGCTCTCTGAGAGCTTCCTCCACACACCCCAATGGCGCCTCAGACCAGCACTCCAACAGCAGCCATATCCACAGCACCTGGACCCTTCACCCCTGAGACTATGGGCACGCCTCAGAGTGACTGAGTTGCTACCTGATGACTTTACCTTTGCTTGGGACACTTGGGTCATTTTGCTTTTACGATTTGTTATTAATAAAGATTATCTTTGCTTCACATATTTGCTTCAGTTCTTTTCGTCAATGAAGTCTTGGTGGAAACTTTTAGAAATGGTTTAAGCCTTTGCATGCTTGTGGGATGGGTTAGGATAGCAGTGGGATGGGCAGGGATACCTGTTGGATGGGTAATAGCTGTGGGATGGGTTAGGATACCTGTGGGATGGGTAATAGCTGTGGAATGGGTTAGGATACCTGTGGGATGAGTAATAGCTGTAGGATGGGTTAGGATACCTGTGGGATGGGTAATAGCTATGGGATGGGTTAGGATACCTGTGGGATGGGTAATAGCTGTGGGATAGATAAACCTCCAGTGCAAGCATAGTGGGACTGTATGGTCCACCCTCCCAGGTGCCACACCTCTGGCCCTTTATTATCAATAACAATGTAATCATTGATCCACACATTTCAACATAAACACAACTCTTTATTAAATGCCTTGTTCATTGTAGGGCCACTCAACATACATGGCACAATCTCATCAGTGTGATGAGATAGGCTCAAGGAAGCATCCATTAAGGATCTATCATCCTGTCTTGCCACTCCACTGCTCCAGCTGGGGAGTTGCACCAGTGTTTCAGGAGGTTGCGCTGCTTCTTCCCTTCATGTGAAGCTCTGTTGGGGCTTCATCCACAGTGTCTATCAGGTTTCGCCCTTGCCTCCATTCCCTAGACTCCATGTCCCCATTGCCTTGTTGGAGGTCCACAAGCCTGTTCTGCAACACTGGGTAGCGGGTGCGCATGAGATTGTGCAGGATGCAGCAAGCTTCCACGATCCTCACGGTCTGTGGGCGATGCTGCATGAGGGTGAGAAGTACCTGGAACCTGTTGGCCAGGATGCCAAAGGCGTTCTCCAACACCTGCCTTGCCCTGGACAGCCTGTAGTTGAAGATCCTCTCTTCACGGGTGAGGCATCTGGAAGTGTAGGGCTTCATGAGGTAGGTTCTGAGGGAGAAGGCGTCATTCCCACGATGAAGTAGGGCACTGGATCTGGGAAGCCCATGATGAGGTTGTGTTCCAGCCCCTCCTTGAGGTGACTGGCGTTGTATACCTGGGCATCTGAAGATGAGCCGTTGCCTGAAGCATCGATGTACATGAACTTGTAGTCAGCATCAACCATGGCGAAGAGGATGATGCTGAAGAAGCCCTTGTAGTTGTGATAAGTGGACCTGAGTTGGCTGGAGCTTTGCAGGCCACGTGCTTGCCATCTATGGCTCCAACGATGTGGGGGAAGTTCCACTTCTGATACCACTGCTCTGCAACTTTCTTCCAGCCTTCTTCAGTGGAGGGGCACTGGAGGAGCTCCTCCAGGTATTCTTCGATGATGGCCTGCACCACTTCTCTGACCACAATGCTGATGGTGTTGTGTGGCACCCTCCAGCCGTACTGCATGCTCCTGTACGTGGTCCCAGAGGCCAGGTGGTGCAGAGTCAATGCCACCTTGAGCCCAGAGTCCAGGCTGGGCCGGAAGTTGGTGCTCTGCTTGGTCAACCTGGGTCTCAGTTGCTCCACAACTTCATCAAACATGGCTGGCGGCATCCTCATGAAGTTCTGGAATGCACAAGGATCTTCGTTCCTCAGCTCCACCATCAGCTTGTTATACAGTCCGTACTCTGCTCTTCTGGCGTTCCATCTTCGGACCCAGACACTTCTTGGCCGCCTCCTTTTCTTCACGTAGAATAGGTGAAAGAGCCTGTAGATGGCTTCGCACTGTTACAGTACGATGGTGGCTATCAAAAGGAGTGTGTGACGATCCATGATGGAGATGACTGGATGCTGTGGAAGAGCAAGATCCAGATGAAGGCTGAAGAGGTCTGCACAGCAGGGCTGCTGAACTGAAAGTGAGATCCAGGTGAGTTCCTCCCCCTTTTTATAGGAAATATAGGTTTTCTGCTAGGTGTCCTTTTGCATCCTCTAGACATCCTGCAGACATCCTAAATATCCGAGATACGTCCCCTATATGAACGTTTTTTCCGTTTTGATGCTTTGTATGCAAGCTACATCCGCTTTCATCCTTTTTCCGTCCGTGCTACTAACACTGCGTGTCCGTTCCACATCCGTTTCGCTTCCTCCCTGTGTCCGGTTTCCGCTGGAGTGGATTCCAATTGCGCCGATGCGCAGCGGATGCCTAGCAGATATAGCGGACGCGTAACGGATGATGACGGACGTCTAATGGATGTTCCCCGTATGCGTAGCAGATGCAGAACGGACGTGTTGGATACATTTTCCGCTCAAAAAGTTTTGTGCAGCTCAAAACTTTTTGAGCGGATGAAATGTCAATAGACGGATGCTGGACGGATAGAGAGGATGAAAAATGGACACAGTGAGTACAGAACGGAAGCATCGCGTTAACCAACGGATGGCAAGTGTTTCTCTCCATTTTACATCCTCTTTGCATCCGTTGGTGCTGTGTGACGGGCTTAAGTCTTTCAATTTCTCTCGCCAGTCTTTGTTTGTTTTTATATCATAGACAATAGTTAAACCCCATACACATAAGCCTTTGCCTGTAACCCATAAATTCTGTAAGGATGTGTGTTCTCTCTGATTGATTTCAAAAAATATTTTTAATTCTTTTTCTGTCATATTAATATATTATTTATCCCTTAATACATTTTTATTAAGTATCCACCTTCCAATCCTCCTCTTTCCTCTCCATTTAATTTTAATCGGATTGTGGTCAGCCAATGTGTTTGCTAAAATCTCTATTTTTTCTATGTTCTCCATTAATTAATCTATCCATATCAGATCTATTCTTGACCACAAGTGGTGAGGATTAGAAAAGAAAGTGAGTTGTTTTTTAGTAGGATTCAATTCTCTCCAAGCACCTTTCAAATTCAGTTCTGTCACCATCGTATTGAAGGTAGACAGAAATGTTTTCCTTTTAAAAAAAAATCTTTTTACTGTTTTTGTAGTCTTTATATTTGGGGTTGCATTGTAATCTACTATGCACACATTTGGGTGTTCAATTTCTACTATCCTTTATGAAGCTTGGAATAGAAGTCTTTTTGATTTGTATTTGGGGCATTTATTGTCACTAATAAAATCTTTCTCTGATTTAAAGTAATTTCTATGTATAACATTCTCCCTTCCTTGTCCTTGTATACCTCCCTCCAGTGCAACCAATCTTTTATGTGTACCACAATGCCCCTTTTTTTCTGATTTGTCATTTTACCCAAATTAGGAGAATTTAAAAGATCTACCTGGTTCTCTGGAATATGGACTTCTTGCATACATATGATATCTGCATTTTGCTTCTTAAGTTTTTCAAATGTCTGCTTTCCTTTTGACAGTAAATTTAAGCCATTTATATTAATTGATAATAATAGGGTGGTTTCTTTAACCATATTACTGCTTGTATAGAATGGTTCTTGTCTCATTTCTTGTTCTTGGTTCTCTTCTGGGTCTGTTGTCGCCTTCTTCTCTAGTGTTCTGTCCTTCTAATTCCTGTTCTGTTTCTTTCTCTTCCCAACTTATGGTATCTAGCTCTTCCCTATTTTCCTGCTCTTCTTCGGGTCCTAAGTATTGGTCACAAAATTCCTGCGCTTTGTCCAGCTAGTCAATCTTATATTTCTTGTCCTGCCAAGATATTAAGAGTCCCTCTGGCGTAAGCCATCTAAACACTATTCCATTCTTAATCAGTTGAGATGATAAGAACTGATAGTTTCTTCTTTGCTCTCTGACTCTCCTAGGTATTTGTTTCATAGTCACGACTTCATGTTCTTTATATATTAGTGGCTCGTGTCTGGTCTTTCCATAGAGCAGATCTCGTGCTTTCTTGCAAAGCGAATATGGACCTCCCAAGGTAGTTTATATCTACGTGCATAGTGTGTATACATCCTGTAAACTTCATCAATGTCATTCCAAACCTCTTGTTTGTTTTTCTGAAGAGCTGCTGCTATCAAATCTGTCATTATTAATCGTAAATCTTCCTTCCTCTCTTCAATGATATTTTGAAATCTGAGGAAAAATGCCGCTTTCTCTAATTCCATATGAACCACCCAATCTCAGAGTTCACAATATAATACTTTCCAATTCTGTTCTGATTCAGCTAATTTTTTCCCACCAGATCCATTCTTGCCTCCATTGTTGTTAGCTTCTGTTTATTCTTTGCCATCACCTCTTACATTGTTCCAATTTCGTTGTCCAATTTCTATAAGTTATTTTTGACTCTATCTATTTCACTCTTCATTTCTATTTTCAAATCCTCATGGTTCTTCGCTATCAATTTCTGGGTCCTCTCTATCATCTCTTGCATCATGGATAACATTATCTGTACTGTCTGTAGTGTTAGAGCAGACCCTGGCTTTTCTGCTACTAACATCGCATCCAAGGACCCCTGTCCTGATGGGGAGGATAGCATTGCTGTTCCTTTCTTTCCTGTTTTTACTGTTGTAGTTGTCATTGCCATTTTTACTACCTGTAGAAGGGACCCCCAATCCACCATCTATTATACTGTTAGAATTATGTTCTTTGGTCCTTCTGTAGTAGGGTGTAATAGTAATATCTTTCCTATCTAGTATTTAATTTGGTATGTGCACTGTTTGTTATTATTTTTCTATTTTAGATACACTATCAAATCTAAATTCTATTCTTTAAGTATCAGTTACAACTAAATATTTAGTTATTAATCAAAGGTCAATAATCAATAATTCATATACTCTTAATTAATTAGTATAAATACCGTATTTCTCATATTATAAGGCCGGGCCTTATATTTTTTTTGACCCCCGAAAAAACAGCTAGGCCGTCTTTTCGGGGGTGACTTAATTCCCCCCCTTGCATCCTCGGGTGGGCGGGCAGCAACATCTTGGGGTTTGGGAGGCCTTTTCCTTCTCCCTTCTGCCACAGTGTTAGAACACTGGCCACAGTGTTTGGCGCAGCCATGTGTGGCCAGTCAGGGCTCCTCCCTGCAACCGGAGCCCTGAGGAGACACTTGGCTTCAGTCACTCCTGTTGCCACGTTCCGAGGGAAGTCGCTCGCCCAAGAGGATCTCCCCCCCCCCCTCTCTCTCTCTCTCTCCCCGCAAGGTCTGCACTGCGGCTGAGAAGGAGGAGGCTGCAGCCAGTTTCTTCTGCTTGCTGAGAGGTAAGGAAGCCGTGGCTTTGCACAGCAAGCGAAGCGCTGCTTGCCTGGGTGAGATTTGGGAACGAGAGGCAGGAGGAGGCATGCACGCACCCGCCGCTTGCTTTCCCGGCTCTGCCCAGCCTGCACGGCTCTGGTGCGGCCCTGGCGGGATGAGCAGAGGGTCCGGTGGGGAGGCGCTCGCTGTGCTGGGCGCCCCAGGCTAAGCTGACAGGCAGGCCCTCCTTCCTGGCAGCACAGACCTTGCGGGGAGAGAGAGAGAGAGGGAGAGATCCTCTCGGGCGAGCACCTTCCTTCGGAATGCGGCGACGGGAGCGCCTGAAGCCAAGTGTCTCCTCAGGGCTCCAGCTGCAGGGAGGAGCCTTGACTGGCTGCACGTGGCTGCGCCAAACACCGCGGCGTTCTTCTAACGCCATGGCAGAAGGGAGAAGAAAAAGCAATGCTGGCGAAAGGTCTCCCAATATGAAGTGCCCCACCAACGCAGGCAGCACCATATCCAGGCATGCAAGTACTTCCTAAATGCAAGCCCCCCCGCCATTTCCCCCCACCTATTTTGCATGTTTAATATGGGCCTTAATTTGGGGGGAGGGGCTTAATTCGATTTTATAAATTGAATGTCTATAAAACATGGTCGGGCTTCCTATTGGTGGGGACCGTATTGTTGGAGAAACATGGTATTAGGATACACAATTCATTATATATAAAGCTTGAATCAATACTTAAATGCTCTTGGATACAGTGTTTAAATCATTTCATATAAATCTATTCTCTTTTTCTCATTAATTATACAGTATAATAATTTTAAGCACACAGGAAAGAGGAAAGAAAAAGAAAGGGAAGGAAAGAAAAAAATAAGGTAAATTGAAAAAAGGGCAAGAAGAAACAAGACTTATTAAATTTAACACTATTTCAGGGGTGGGATTCTACCGGTTCTGTCCTATAGAACCCCTTGTTAACTTTCTAAGCGGCTCGGAAAACTGGTAGTTAGAAGCAATCTCCTTTTATTTTTTCCCACCCCATTATATTCTTGCCAGTATGCCTAGGCTTCCTGTCTCCGGAGCTTCTGAGGTTTGGCTTTCTTAAAGGGGAAGGATTGTTTTAAGATTTTTACACTGCCGTTGGGCGGAAATATTTCCCTGGACAATCAGCACTTTGAAGAAATACTTGAATAATGAAGCAAAGCTTTTAGTGACAGAACCAAGATGAGTGACATTCAGCAAGGCTTCTTGGCTAGCTAGAAAGATTGACATTCAAACTTGAGTTTTGGCCTAAAACTGATTTTTGGTGAAGGTTAATTATATGCTTGGTGACATTTAATCCTGTGTTTATTGATGGGATAATTTTTCCTATTCAGCTTCAACAAGCAACAGCCACTGTTGTGATATAATTATTTGTATTGTATTTGAATTTTTTCCTGCCTTATAGTTTATTTTTCTATCTGATGAGGGGGTCTTCCTTGCTGCTTTAGTACTATCTGGCATTGTCCTTTTGGGGTACACTTCCAAGAGGTAGGATGCAAGCTTGGCACTAATTTTCTTTACTGCCTTTCTGGGGGGCATATGGCCTTTCCTTAAATCTGGATGATTTCCTTAGGATATCTTGTGAGGTGAGTGAGACCAGCTGGTGTCTTTAAATGGTGCAAATGGATCTAAGGATTGCTTTTCCTGGGTGTGCTTTTTTTTTCTGGAGAGCTTAAATGACCTCTCTGCTAAAGGGTTTCACTTTATGAGGAAGAGATGGCTGCTTGATAGTTATAACTGCATTTTAACTATTTGCATTCCTCAAGGTGCTCTGGCATCCTGTGTCAGATCCATGTATCTGTCATTTCTTCAGTGGAAGAAGAAAAAAAAAAAGGGGGGGGGAGACTGTTAAAGAAATCCTTTCTTGATATAACCTGAATATATTTAATCTTATATCAAATTTGTATAACCCACACATGATACGATGGAGGGAGAAAAGCCAGATGGCCAGAACTATCAACTCTGAGAGGCACAACAAGGAGATGAGAAGGTCATAAAAATTCCACAGTGAGATTGTACTTTGGGAATCTTTTGAATAGTTCATTCTAAAAATGGGGTGGGGGGAGGAAAGTAGGTATGCCCTAGGAAACTGAAAAGATCGTTCCTGGCAAGGGAGGTGGGAGACGAATTAACATACTGGCTTTTGTTTCACTAAATACACATAGAGATAAGAGGAGGGGTTCTAAGCTCCCTTATGTATCCCTGTATGTCTGAGAGACCTCAGACGCTGCTTTGAACTCCTACAGGAATTGTCTCTTCTCAATAAAGAATTCATTTGAATACGTTTTAAGAAGTTCATTCTAGTTGAGTGAATGGGAAAAGTTCTGTAGCCTGACATAAAGCAGCGTCTGCAGTAGAGGTAATCCCGGAGGTGATTTTTTTTTAAAAAAAAAAAAAAACCCTTTCACTCTACCGTGGGGACCCTACAAGAAAGGAAAATGTCTGAGGACAGCAAGGACCAAGGGGAAGCCAAATACTGGGGAGAAACGTTGACAGGTACCCACCCAGATACTGACTTGGTGCACCCCATCAAAGACAGAGAGACTGCTTACGAAACCTCCACCAAGCCCCAGTGGTCTATAAGTGTAGGAAAAAGAGACGGCTGGGACGGAAGAACCAGAGGAGTAACCTTCACCCAGGGCAATCGTAAACCTGGGTGGAAATTGGAGCTGGAGGCCCTATCGAATCAGGAAAAATGGGATGAGGAGCCACCGGCTGATGACCGAATGAGATGGTACATAAAACGCCTCATGAGGGAAGTCCTGGAGAACCTCAAGGTGAGGGATGCACCAGGGCAACACCAGAGGAGAGCGAGGGAACCAGAAAATGAGAGAACCCGAACCACCACCCCTGATCCAACGGAAATTGAGTGGGCAGAGGGACAAGCCGAAGGACCAGGAGCCATACCAGATACCCAACCCCTAAACGCCCTGTATCAGGGGATTATCCCTGGCTAACCAAGAGAGATCCAACTGCAGAGGAAGATCCTACCCTTGGGGGTAAAATTTGATGGAGACACCCAGAAACTGGGATTTTTCCTGGCGCAAGTGCTCACCTACATGCAAGAATATGGGCGGGATTTCCCAACCCAGGGATCTCAAGTACGAATCATCACCCTCGTCCTTGAAGGGGCAGCAGCCAGATGGATGGTGACACTCCACAACGTCAATGCCCCAGATTTAAGGAACCTCAATCGCTTCATGACAGCCTTATGCCATCACTTCAAGGACCCCCTCACCGATAGAAAAGCCCGCAACTGCATTAGAGTCGTAAAACAAGGCTGTCGCCCGGTAGCAGAATACACCGAGGAATTTTGTGACCTGGCCGGCCGGGTGGACTGGCCAGAGGATATCCTAGTCTGTTGGTTCAAAGATGGACTAAACCACAAATGTACTGCATGTCCCCCAGAGAACTGAAAGAACTCAGAGCATTTATTGATAAAAATTTAAAAAGGGGTTTGATTGGACCCGCCTGTCCTAAAATAGCTGCCCCAGTGTTATTCTGTGAAAAGAAAGGTGGCTCAGCACGCTTGTGCGTTAATTACAAAAAATTGAATGCAATTTGCATAGAGAATATGTATCCACTCCCCCTCATGAAGGACATGTTAGCCCACCTCTCGAAAGGATTTTTTTTTTCAAAGTTAGATCTATGAGAGGCATATTACTGCATCCGAATAAAGGAAGGGGATGAGTGGAAGACAGCTTTTAACACACCATTGGGATGCTACCAATTTAAAGTGCTCCCTTTTGGACTGCAAGGAGCACCTGCCGTATTTATGCAATTGATCAATGAAACCCTTCATGAATTTTTATATAAAGGGGTTCTAGTGTATCTTGATGATATTTTAATCTACACGGAAATGATGGAAGAAGACATCAAGCTACTCCGTGCAGTCCTCACAAAGCTTTTAGATGCTAAACTATATGCAAAACTCTCTAAATGTGAATTCCACCAAGAAAAAATTGACTATTTGGGATATAGAATATCCCACGAGGGAATAGAGATGGACCCACAGAAAGTAAAAGCTGTACTGGATTGGGACCCACCACACACCCACAAACAACTGCAAAGTTTCCTGGGGTTTGCGAACTTTTATCACCAATTCATTCCAGCTTTTGCAAACATCGCCCTCCCTATCACGAATTTGCTAAAACTGAAAGGGGGGGGAGAAACTCAAACCAAGGCAACCCCTTATCTGGACAATGGAATACCAAGTGGCATTCGAGAAACTCAAACGTCCATTCTCAGCAGAACTGGTCCTTAAGCATCCAGATCCTGAATAACCTTTTGTCATCCAAGCAGACGCAAGTGATGCTGCAGTTGGATGGACCAGTCCTCCTCCAAAAGAATGGAACTGGACAATTATAACCGTGTGCTTATACATGCAAAAAACTGACGGAAACCGAGCAAAGATGGGCCATATGGGAAAAAGAGGAATATGCTGTGCAGTGGGCAGTGCTTGCATGGAGACATTTCCTGTGGAAACCAAATCCCCTTTGAAGTATGGACTGATCATAAAAATCTGGAAGCCCTGAAAAATCCATGAAAACTCTCCGAAAAAAAACAAGGTGGGCTCAATACTTTAAACATTTTAATTTCGCTCTCAAATATTTTCCTGAGGGAAAGAACTTCTTAGGAGATGTCCAGAAAACCCCAATACAATAGTAAAAAGATACAGGTTATAAAACCAATGATCCAACCAACCCAATTAGCAGCCAAAGCAATCATCTGGGCACAAGAGAAAAAAAAATCATCACTGACTGAAGACACAACGACGTCAATATTTAAGGAGGCACTACATAAGGACAACTGGCTTCAGGCTAACAAAAACACTTGTTGACTCAAAAATGGACTGGCTTGGGTAGAGAACAAACTTTATGCCCCTGCAAGCCAGAGAATGGACATCATGAAATGTTGCCACGACTCTAAAATAGCAGGACACTTTGGATTTGTAAAAACTCTGCACCTCATCAAAAGACAATTTTGGTGGCTGTCCCTCAAAAAGGACATTGAAAGCTTTGTTGCGAGCTGCCCCACCTGTGCTGCTGCAAAGAGAAGACAAGGAAAATCTCCTGGACTTTTACAAACAGTAGCGGACCCTTCTGCTCCCTGGAAAGAAATCTCTATGGACTTTATAGTGGAGCTTCCCGAAAGTGCTGGAAATACTGTAATTTGGGTTGTAACTGATCTTTTTTCCAAACAGGTTCACTTTATCCCATGCCAAAAGATCCCAACTGCCAAGGTACTGGCAAAGATGTTTCTAATACACATCTATCGCCTTCATGGAGCTCCCCAACGGATTATCTCAGACAGGGGTGTTCAGTTCACATTCAAATTTTGGCAAGCGTTTTTAAACCTATGAAGCTCCACCCAGGGGTTGTAGTCATGAAATCACCCCCAAATGGAGTGGGTGAACAGCGTATTAGAACAATATTTAAGATGTTTATTAGTCACCAACAGAATAATTGGACTGACCTTCTTCCATTTGCAGAGGTAGCATACAATAACTCAATCCATAGTAACACGGGGTTCACCCCATTCCAGGTAGCCATGGGCCAAGAATTCAACCCTATGTCAGAACTACCCACCAAAGATCTTGAAATCCCCTTCCCCTTAAGGAATGGATGAATAACTTACAAGCCATGTGGCCAGTGGTAAGATTAGCTTTACAGGAAGCTAGAGCAGTTTACAAAACTCATGCAGACAAAAAATGCTGCAAACCTAAACCTTTACAGATTGGTGATCGCAAAATTCTTAAAATCATTACAACTCTCTAAGAAATTAGGACCAAAATTCATTGGACCTTTCCCCATCTCCAGAATTATTAACCCTGTGACAGTAGAGCTTCAACTTCCAAAAACACTGAGGCAGATTCATCCAGTATTTCACTGTAGCTTGATCAAACCAGAGATCACTTCGAACCTCAGACACCCCCCCTTCCCACACCTCCAACCCCCATTATGGTACATTGGGAACAACATTTTGAAATTAAAGACATCCTTGATTCACGCATTCACCATGGATCCACACAAAATTTAGTACTTCCTTCTTCAGAAACAACTTCCTTCTTCAGAAAATGAGTGGGGAGCCAAACAACATGTAAAAGCACCCACATTACTACGTAAGTTCCACCAAAAATACCTTGATAAACCATTCTGAATTGCAAATGTAATGCATGATTTTTGGTTTTTTTTCCAGGTAGACCTATCTGTTTTTTAAGGAGGGCAGGATGTCAGATCTGTGGATCTGTCATTTCTTCAGTGGAAGAAGAAAAGGGGGGGGGGGGGACTAATAAAGAAATCCTTCCTTGATGTAATCTGAACATATTTAATCTTATATCGAATTTGTATAACCCACACGATACGATGGAGGGAGAAAAGCCAGATGGCCAGAACTATCAACTCTGAGAGGCACAACAAGGAGACAAGAAGGTCATAAAAATTCCACAGTGAGATTGTACTTTGGGAATCTCTTGAATAGTTCATTCTAAAAAGGGGGTGTGGGGGGGGAAATTAGGTGTGCCCTGGGAAACTGAAAAGATCGTTCCTGACAAGGGGGTGGGGAAGGAATTAACATACTGGCTTTTGTTTCACGAAATACACATTGAGATAAGGGGAGGGGTTCTAAGCTCCCTTATGCCTGAGAGACCTCAGACGCTGCTTTGAACTCCTACAGGAATTGTCTCATCTCAATAAAGAATTCCTTTGTGATACGTTTGAATACGTTTTCAGAAGTTCATTCTAGTTGAGTGAATGGGAAAAGTTCTGTAGCCTGACATCGTGCCTCATTTGTAACTCTGGCTTGCAGGTATTTTTAATCTAATGATTGGTATTTAGGGCAGGTTTTTGCAAACAAAGAAGCTTTTTGTATTTTTGTACAGGTAATCCTTCATTTAGTGACCAGTCAAAGTTAAAATGGCACTGAAAAAAGTGACTTATGACTATTTTTCACACTTAAGACCATTGCAGCATCCTCACTGTCATGAGAGGCCAGACAAGGAGAAGTGCCCCTTGACATGAGTGATATCAAGTTGCCCATGCCTGCCCAGTCACATGACCACCAAGCCACACCCACCAACTAAGCCACCCCCACAGAACTGATTGTTAAAAAAACTGAATCCCACCCCTGCACTATTTCATGTGTTATTCAACCTCTTGCTCTTAAATTACTTAATAATTCAATTATTATTCAATATTCTAGTAGAATAGTTATACATCTATTAAATATGTACTTTACAAATAATATTTAAATAATTTCCAAACTTATTTTACTCTTTACTCTGTTGAGGACTCATATTTCAAAATGTCTTCTTTCAAAAATGCACAGTCATACTTTTTCCCCCCTTCTGCACTTTTGGCTGTACCGTTTTCATAGTCTCAGTTCTAGTAACCTTTCCACTCAATAGTCCCAAACAATTCAGATCTTCCCTCTTTTCACTGCCACAATTGTCTGTAAATAAAAAAAAAAAGTCTTCCAATTTTCTTCCTCCGTTATATCAAAATGTCCTCTCTTATACATACACAGTCAATAATGGTTTTCTCTTTTTTTCACTTTTCCGCCGTTCTTGTTGTTTACAATCACTTTTTTTTCCACCACTCACAGATACATTATAGTTCCATCTACATCTATAATCAGGAAAAAATTATATCATCTCATCTTTCTTCCCGTCAGCTTTCACTGTTCCGTTACTCAGTATACAACTCAGTCACATAATCTACAGTCAGCACTTCTACTGCTAATTCCGCCACTTGTTACCACCACATGGTTCGGAGCCTCATTCTTCTCCTCTTCTTGTACTCTTCCTGGTACTCTTCCTAAATCGCACTTTGTCACCGCTCAACTTGCTGTTTTCCACTTTTTACTTCCCTCTTTAAACAACTAGGCAGCCATGTCTCTGGTTCCAATCATCACGATCTCACTCTTTTGTTGCCAGTTTTTGGAGCTTTTTCTTGCAGTGTCTGGGATTGCAGCACTTCCCTGACACTTCTGTACCTTCCCCTTTTCCCTGCTGACCCCTCCAAGGTCCAACTTGCTCCTAGGAGCTACCAGGCATAGAATTTAAGATTTTTCAGAGCTGCAATCCACTTCTCTGCTCCACTTCGATGTGGTGCCTCAACCGGAAGTCCCTAAACTTTTAACATGCTGGATGATTGTATCATAATTTCTGTACTTCAGGTTCATTTTTTCACTCTTGTCTTATATGGAGAAAGTATCTGGCCAGGACTGAACTACTAATCTATTGCTGGTAAATTGTACTATTTCCAAGACTGAACTATCAGTTATTTGATTTTGATCAAAATGAGCAGATGGAAAAGTATAGCATAAAATTTATTAGACAAGTGGGCTGTTTTTAAAAGCCTCCAGTGGTGGAGCACCCATAATTTCTGAAGGCAAGTTATTCCACTGGTTTATGTCACAAGAAGGTTGATTAGATCTAAGGGATCATTTCATAGCAAAGCACAGAGTCACTATATTCTTAAATATTTTATATGCATTTTGGAAGCCAAACAATTATTGCTTATCAAATACAAAAAGAGCTTTTGTTTGGAATATCATTGTTTTGATATTTTTCCCATTTAGGAACAGCTTCTGAAGATGGTAAGACAATAAAAGAGAAAATATATTTAACATAATATTTCCATCATCATGTATACAGACCATGGTCTTTAGAGTTATTTATTAATTTGCTTAGCTAATAATGCTTTGTTGCTGCAGTATATTTTTTCAAATGCAAATTGGCAATAACATGTATCAATATCCATTATATTTTAAATATGCAAACTTTTTCATTTGCTCTGCTATTAAATTTTGTAATGAAACTTTTAACACACTAGTGGACATTCTCATGCTTTTGGGAACAGGTGCTACTATTTACTTAATCTTTGAAATTTATTTTGGCATCATGGTTATCTAACTGGATGTCAACATTCAATGCCTGAAGTTTAAACCAAATATTGTCAAATGACAACATATTTTTAAAGCGCTAACATGAGATCCACAAAATCATCAACAAATTTGATGCTATCTAATTTGGGATACCTAATTTTTAATTACTTTTTAATGAAATGCGCACTAAATTCTTCATAAATCAAACAATTTTGCTGGTTGATACTTATTTAAAATTCACAAAATACAAATCAGTTATGTAATATTATTTAAATTATACTTTATCCTAATTTACTTAAAGTTTACATGATTCTTCCATGTTACTTTCACAAGTCTTTCATGCATTTAGCCCACTTTTTTTCTGATTGACTGTCATCTGATGAGCTTTATGATTTAGCCTAAGTCCATGTTCACTGTCAAATAACTAACCCTTATCTGTCTTTCTTTCTCTTTCTTTCTTTTTCTTTCTCTTTCTTTCTTTCTTTCTTTCTTTCTTTCTTTCTTTCTTTCTTTCTATCTATCTATATCTATCTATCTATCTATCTATCTATCTATCTATCTATCTATCTAT
>BLBF01000019.1:1227049-1253874 GCA_015471245.1 Laticauda colubrina | reverse complement strand
TATCTATCTATCTATCTATCTATCTATCTATCTATCTATCTATCTATCTATGTTTATTCTTACAATTATGGCAGATTATCAGGAGAAAAGTGGTGCTTTTCCTATGTTTGGCTCCAACCTCTTCATAGGATGAGGACAAGTTGTTTTCATATCATATATTTCATAATTTTTGAAATTATGACAATTGACTCTCAAATATATGGTCATCTAATAATACTGAATCATTCAATAGACATTTTACTTTTACTTCATTCTGAGCAATAAGAATGGATTACTTTATTGAAATAAAAATAAAGATTGCTTGGTTATTTTACATCTTAACAAAATAGTGGTGCTTTATATTCCAGGTCAAATTATCTACATTTACACGCATTATAGTGAATGGCAGAATTTCTGTCATTGTATGGATTTGAGTGTTTTAGTAATAGATATTGGGTATAAGAAACTTAGTTTGATAACTTCATCCAGAATTAAATGAATACAGACTCTCATCTCAAAGATTTTCTCCTGTGCCTGAGGAAATAGTATATTTTTGTAGGAGATCTCAATGATTTGGTGTCTATTAAACTAAATTAGTGTTGAAAAATTTTGGTGTATTTGCTTTTCTTGATTTTTTAAAATTTTTGACACGAACCAAACATGACACTAAGAAGTTTCAAACACTTGAGCAATTCGGTTTTGGGAACTGAAAAAGAAAATGTTGGCTCCTCAAGTTAGTATTAACCTATCTTAAGTAAAATGGAATTTTGTGAATAGTTTCAGAATGTTTTCGATTTTTTTAAAAAAATAGTAGAATATATATGTTTGTTTGTGTGTGTGTGCGTTTGAATAACTTCATGCACACATATTCATATAGATAGATGTAGATATTGCTATCCAACTTGAATATGAGAGACAGTATACATTTCAACTTTATGGCACATATGTAACAATATCTTATACTGTTTAAAATAAAATATACTTGTTTTACTTTAAATTATACTATCGATGCATAAATGTACATAATTTGTACTTAAAATATGATAGATTATTTTATTCGATGGTTATATATTTAAGAGATACTAGTTGTATTATTTCCGTGGGAAATGCATGATTATGTTAAAGCAGGAAAAAAGAACATTTCTCTATCTAATAATACCTATTAAATTATTGCAAGTAAAATTTGTTAAGAGTTAAGAAGTAATAGAGCTGATTCATTATTTCATTATTTCAAACAATAGTATTGTTTCTCTCTCAATTCCCTAAATTATTTCTACACATATGAATTTCACTTCTTTCTTTTTTGTTTCTTTTATAGGGGGTGTGCGAACCAAGCTTTCAATACCCTGTATTGGAGTAGGAAATTCAAAGACAGATTCCAGGGGCCGGAGTCGAACAAAAGTTGTATCTCAGTCTCAACGTATGTATTGCCTCTTTCAACAATGTTTTAAACCCATAAATCTACTGTACATTCATTGACTAAAGGATATGGTCAAAATATTTCTTAAGAAACACTACATACTGAGTTGTTGTTCTGTGCCATAGGTTCATCATCGCCAGACAAAAATGAAGGTATTTTTTTTTCAGTGTTTCAGTGTTTCGGGTCAGTAGCCTGCATGCTTTTGAAGTCTTCTATACTTTGTGTTGTGTTATTTTGAATAAGATTTCAGAAAAAGATAAATTAATCCTTTCAGTGTAGAATTTTTAAAAGTGGACCTCTCTTCATTGGGAAATCCTATAATTATTTGAGGATTTAAACAAAGTAAGAGAGCAAAAAATTAATGGGTATCATATTTCAATGCCTGAAAACATTTTAATTAACTACAGTTCAAACATTATAATTCAATCATTTAAATTCCATTTACAAGTATATTGTTGCTACATTATGTAGAATTGAATGCATTATTTCAAAATTAATGAAGCATTGGAATTGGAATTCAGGCTTGACAATATTATTCAAACAAGTATATATTACTAATTGATATACATTTGAGGAAAGTACAAGCATTGCTGAAAAAGTTATTTTCTAAAATACAGAATGTATTCTTTCAACCTCATATTGCATATGAATGGCGAATACATTTACAAGCACAGGCAAATATCCCTTAAGAGACTTATTAGAATGGTTTCTATATTTAATGTCTGACTTACCACTTCTTCCTTATTATAGTATCATAAACAATATTGCATATTCTAAAAGATGTGCAGTGGATGTATTTATTTTCTGTTTGCAGTAATAGTACAGAAAAAACTACTGCAAAAGTCTGTCCTATACATATTAGTAAATAATTGTAGCGGGGTAAATGTTCTGGGTTTTTTTTCCTGCAGAGTTTCATATTTTGATACTGAAATTAAATGTTTTGACAAATTAAATCACTTCAGCAGCAATGGATTTTAAATACTGCATATAGTCTAAAGTTCACTGTACATATCATTATTTTCATGCCTATAAATTCATGACTTTTTGGCTAACATCAGGAGTGTGAAACTCACAGCGTCATGTCAGGTGACGTATCATGACTTTTTTTCCCCTTCGCTAAACTAGGGATGGGGGTGGCCAGAGCGTGACACATCCAGCCTTTGGGCCATGAGTTTGACTCACCTGCTTTACATCATTCATAGGGGTCTAAATTTACATTTCAAATGTATATACAAGTATGTTTTTCAAGTACATATATCTTTGTCAAGTAGCTGTAACTGATTATTGCTCCTTATTCCTTACATATAAAATGGCAATTCCAGAGTGAGTGAGTGTGTGTGTATGTGTGTGTATTCAGATAACTTAATTCTTATTCTAATGAAGAGACAATGTAAAAGTCTATCATAATTATGTTGTAATATTTTCTTATTGATATGTGCCCAAGTATTATATCCCATAGATAGTCAACTAAAGGCTTAGATATTAGGCTGCAAAGACAAGCTGGGTAAATTGCTGATATACCAACCACATTGCTACCTGATAGGATTCCTCCTTGAGGTTCGTCTTGAAATTCCCTTGTCTTCTGTTGTGGGGCAATTTTTATTTTTATTCTGTGAGGATCATCTCTAGTAAAGCTCAAGAACTAATGCATATTGTGGTTCAATACTTGTAAGTGGGGGCCATGCTTAAACAGATATTTGTGATCAGAATATGGAGAATGTTTCCACCATCATTGAACAGTTCCTAGGGCTTTGAGGACCTCTATAGAGCAAACTGACTATTTCAGATGGTCATCCCTGATCTCTCATATTCAACTGGTTTCCTGCAAGTGCTGGGCGCTTTTCCAGAAAACCCAAAATTCCTTTATATTTGATAATAAACAGCAACCAAGCACTTGATATGATTGTTCCCAGCAGCCTGTCTGTTGGTTAATTGCAGATTTTTTCTTCCAGAAGTGGAACAGCAAAACAAATCTGAATGAATGTGGGTATGAGCTCAATTTCAAACTTACACCATTTCACGAGTAAGGGAGATGAAACATCCTTCTCCAATATTGCATCATTAGACTTGTTTAGAGGACCTAGCTTCCGTTTGGAAAGGGCAACAAGTAAATCTGGCAATTAGGACCAATTAGCACTGCCAATTAATATTAAACATTGCCAATAAAGTCAATGATATTCATCAGAATCTTGACTGAATGGGAGGTGGCCTGGACAATATCTGGCTATATTATATGGGTCTCTTTCTCACCTGTGAAATGGATATAATGCTGTTTGTTGTCTCTATTTGTGGGTTTGATTTTGCTCCCTGTGGCTCCTTAATGAGTCCTCCCTGTGGCTCCTTAATGAATTTGATATATCGTACAGGGTGCAGGAAATAATGTGGGAAACATAATGAAAGTACTTTTGTAACAGGGCATAGTACACTTCTTCCATAATAAGTTCTTCTTGGAACAATTTGTATTTGCCAAATCTCCAATCTTCTCTTTTGGGGAAAGATTATGGAAATCTCATAATTTGCTATAGAGCATGTTTAAGGAGCAGATTCAGTTTTATTCAATTAAGTGTCAGCCTTATGGATTGCTTTTACAGCTAGCCTTCATTCTGATCTAGATGGAGAAATATATTCCTTCTGGATCTTTTATGTTTTTCAGAACTCTTCAATACCATCAATCATGGTATTCTTCTGAGTAGCCTGCAGGAATTGAAGGCTCTAGACACAGTTTTACAGATATTTTACTTCTTATTTAATAGGCAATTCCAGATACTGGCTGTAGGAGCAATAAACTTTGATGGAGTGTCAAAGGGCTCAATATTCTGTCCCTATTTTTTAATATCTACATGAAACAGCTGAGGGTGATCATCCATCAGTTTGAGATCCAGGTCCAGGTTTTGACACAGGGTCTACAGGTTATGAGAGTCAAAGTGAGATAAAACAGGCTGAAGTTGAAACCATAAGAGACAGTAATTATTTATCCATCATGGATGTCTAATATTATTGTTTACCCATCATAGATGTCTAATGTCTCTTATAGTGTCTGTTGATGAACCAACACTATCCCTAAAGGAGCAGAATCATGGCTAGGAGTCCTAGATTTATAGTTATTGCTAGAAAGGCAGGTTCACACTGTGGGTGATGGTTCTTTGCAAAAATTTGTGGTGCCAGTTCAGCCTTATTTGGAACATATGATCATTTGCTTAGATTATTGCTGGGCACTTTGTACTTCTTTTGAAAATCACCTGGAAACTAATCTTAAAGGTTGCAGTCCAGTTGCTTGCTGACTCACACCAACCTAGATAATCTAAAAGTGCTAATTTTGATTTGGTTCGACTTTGAATTATCTAAGGCACTAATTTATACAATCAATACAGCCTCTCCCAGCATGGATTTATTTACTTATTGGATACCCAATTTGCACTAGCAATTCTAAGCAAGTTACCTTTAGTTAAAAGTATAAAACAAAGGAACAAAAAACAAAACATACAAAACACTCAGTTTAAGGATAATATTTTGTGGTCACTACCCTGTTCCTCCAACAACACGGCCTCCCCCAATAGGAAGTCCAAGCATGTTTTATAGGCATGAAATGAAATTAAGCCCCTCCCCCCCAAATTAAGACCTATATTAAAGCATGCGAAATGGGGGGAAGGTTGGGGGTCGGTTTGCCGTTAGGAAGTACGTTTGTTGCACACCCGGATATGGTGCTGCCCGCGTTGACCCCAATACGAAGTGCCCCACCAACGCCGAGGTCAACATCTAAGTCATTGCTGCCCGCCCGAAGATGCAAGGCAGGAGAATTAAGTCACCCCCGAAAAGACAGACTAGCCATTTTTTCAGGGCTCAAAAAAAAATAAGACCTGGCCTTATTATGTGAGAAACACGGTACTTTTGCAAACAAATAAACAAGCAATAGAAAAATTGTTAATAAAGTAGGAGCTGAAATACAGTCAGCCCCTACTTTATTAATTTTTCATAAACTTCTTAAAACAAATACGAGGTAGTTTTCACTTAGCAACCACAATTGAGCTGGCTACTCAGTTGTTAAGCAAAGTAATTGTTAAGTGAAACTGTGAACTATACATATATGATCTTACTTTCTTTGAGTTTTCCTTTGCTTTACAGACCTGCAAAAGCACCAAATGCAAGGATTAAAAGTCCTTTTTCATCACTGTTGTAACTATGAGAAGCAGCTAAATGAATCAGTCACTAAATGAGGGCTACATGAGAGGAACATTTGAATTGTGATTGTTGCCATTTACTTATTTCTATTATTTCTTTTGTTCTCTTTTTAGCTGGCTTTTATGTATTTGATAATAAGCATTTTTAAATTTTCCATTTAATTGATTAATATTATAATGTGAATATTTTGATAACTTTATCTTTGTATAAAGTTAAAAACCTCAATGAGCTAAAACAACGTTATTTTGATATTCAAGCAGTTCAGATTTCTATTCTTATTTTAAAATATTTAATTAAATTAATAAATAATTCATGTGGTAATCAAATGTTTTTGTACTATAGCCAATGTATGAAAATGTACATGCAGTTTCAGCAGCTATTTGTCTCTAAATTATCCTGAAAACCTTTCCTGATTGGAAACATTCCAAACATTTAAGCTTGTGTTGAAAATTGAAAGAATTAAGTTTTTGTTGAGTTTATGTAGAACAGCTGGTTCAAAGACTCAGCTGTTTTTTTCAGAAAAGGAGAAGGATTGGAATATTTTCAGCATTCATTTAAAGAAGCTTTTTACTCCTTGTTTGGTGCAGAAATCTAAATTAAAGCAATTCCACAAATGATCACTTCTTGATCATTGATTATTCTGTCCAGGTGGTGGATTTTTGCTAAGTTGTTTCTCTTCTAACAATAAATCTAGCGCACCACTGCTTCTTAATGAAATCAAACATATTCATTACCCAATATGGAGATTGCTTAATCGATATAATCAAATATCCCTAAGATGAGCAAATCTTTACTCATGCCATCATCCTCTCTGCATATTTGCATTAATTCTGGCACAACTCATGTATCATTTATTAATGCCAGAATATTTACTTCAGACAGTGGTCAGAGTCTTGGGGGTATATACCAGTAATTATGGAATTAGCCTGCATAGGCATATTCTTGTACAGCAGTTTTAATTAAGAGTATAAGAAAACAATATAGAAGCATAATTATTTTTTCTGTCATTATATTTACAAATGCAGAATAATTTGGATAATGATTCCACAAGTGCAGGTAGATCTTTAAAAAATTGGACAGCCATGTTTAGTTACTTCTTCACTTTTGTATGTCAGATATGGAATTCTTGTACATTATCGCTCCTTCACTTTCATTTCCTTTCATTGGATTCTATAGAATGAAAAATATAATACTATTTTTTGTATCAGCTAGACATTCACTTTCACTTTCGTTAGAGCTTTCAACAATTTGATGTGACAATTCAGTTAAATTCATTGCTTTACAGTCTTTTGTTCAAGAGCTGAAAAACTATAATTATACCGCATCTGAGTTTGGTAGAAGTTACTTAAATGCACTGCTTTTAGCCCTAACCTTGTGGCATTTCCAGCTTTTTATATGAACTGACTAAAGATTTTTATTTCCATTCACCGTTCATTATTAACCTACTCTGCTCCCTCCTCTTCATGGATTTTAAATCCTTGCCCTATTCCTGCCTTTACACATGTTCAGGATCACAGTCTGCAAATCCACAGTTTGGTGGTAAGGTTTTTTAGATGTTATGCGTGCATTCTTGTTTGACCATCTATTGCAGGACCCTATTCAGCAGAAACACTATGTATTTGGGTATTCAAGAAGTATATTTCAGGCCCAAAAATAGTAATCATATATGAAGAATCAATACCATACTGAGAACAGCTCAGTAGGAGGGATTAGGGATACATTTGTGATGCTGTGCAAGTTTTTTTCAATTATTCTAATCAAGGATAAAAATATTGTCACATATTTCAATCAAAAATGCTTTATGTGTGAAGATTCAGTTTATGGTCTGCATGGTGTTCTCACAAATCTTCAAGTAAATAATTTGAAATAAGTAGTATTTTAAAAAGTATATAGTTGGTGCACAATTGCAGGCTTGGTAAAAAATGTTATATGTTTTTTGAAAAGAAAAAAATAGATTTGATCAATTTTCAGTTGTTTTTTACAACCCTCATTATCCTGTGTGCTTAGAAATATCATGATTTAAAGATTTAATCTAGGGAAATAGAAATAGATTTGCATTCGTCAAATTATGTGAATGTTGTCCTGATTCTCTGATCAGTTTTTAATGCATTTTTAAAAGGTCTACAGAGTATATACTCTTATATCTGGTTTGATATATATAAGTTTTCTGCTGCATAGACTCCTATATAAAAAGAGCATATATTCAGTATTTCCCAAACTTCTGAACACTGAACTATATTCCTGTTTTTGAAACAAAAATTAGCAAAATCACAGTGGTTTTTTTAGATAGTAAGGGTTATTTAGTGAAGCAATAGGGCTATTTAAATGTACTTATTTTGTGTCCTTTCAGAGATAAAGAAATACTGTTGTCTTCATTCGGTTCAGTTCGGTTAGGATTTATCTTTCTTGTTTTGCTTTATCTTTCTTTGTTTTGTCTGCTTTGTTTTACACTAAAATTTTCAGGACTACCAAATGAACCCTGGTACAAAAACATTTGTCATTTATTCAGAAATATTTTAAATGTAGCAGAATAATTTTGATAAAGAAGTTAATTATGTTGATACTTTACAATTTTTGTTGATCTTCAGTACTACAAAATTGCAGATATTTACTAGTAGATCCAAAATTACTCTCTGATTACTGTTTTTGTAGCAACATTAGAACATTTTGTTTAATTTCGTAACTCACATATAAGCATGAAAATGTGTATAGTTTGGGAATTGCTGTTGTATTACTATATAATGCCACTGCATAAATAATGATCACATAATATTTGCATGAAGCACTGTTTTGCATCATAATCTTTCATGGGGCTTATTCCACTCATTTCTTACTGTTATGATGTATAATGAAATTTTGTGTGCCTGTGTGTGTACACACATACATATATATGTTTTCTTAAGTTTTCACGGGTACTTACATGTATGGTATTCAGCTTTGTTCGGGTATTTTCTCATGTCATCATAGTTGTGCTTTAAAAGTTGTAGCAACATTTCGGCAGAATCTCATCTGCCATCATCAGGCTTCTGTATTGTGACTCACAGACGAACACAGAAAACGTTGCTACAACTTTAAAAGCACAACTATGATGATGTGGGAAAATACCCGAACAAAGCTGAATATCATACATATATACATATATACACACGAGGGAGGGAGAGAGAGAGAGAGAGAGAGAGAGAGAGATTGGTGAAGTTTTATATGGACCATCTTTAAATTGGTGAAGTCTTGATCATATCCTGCACATATTCCTCAAGATGTTATTTTAAAAGTTTTTCACATGAACTTGTAACTAGGCTGATAAAAATGTGTATTTGATGTATTTTTAATCAGACGGTTTGCTTGCTGTTAGATCTGCATCTATATTCACAGTCACATGATCTGCTACAATGCCCGCTGAATCTTTAGGAAGTGGTGAATCTTTAGGAAGATATGTATTCAGGATTGCTGCTTCATTTCCAAATTACAATAGTTAAATACTCCTTGAAATTGCTCATAAATCCCCAGCTAGAAGCACATTCCATCTCAAGCTTGTTTTTAGACATTGTTTTTGAAATTTTAAATTACATTCATGAAGTTGCTTTTGTTTAATTTTACGATTATGGTGAAAAGACATGGCTAATCTGCCTAGAAAATTTTACTTTATAACATTGGAAACCTATAAGGATCCAAAAATAAAAATACATTGCCTATATTATAGTAGATTTTGTGAAATTATTGATTATTACAGAGTTCTGATCAACAGCTTTGGTAAAAATAAATTAATAAATATATAAATATTTGTATATAACTCAGAAATTAGTTTTTCTAAACACATGTTTTCTTGTTAATCTACTTCATCTTGCAGGAATTTGGAAGCTTTTTACTCATTTCAACACTTTCAGAACTGATTGAACAGTGGTAAACTTATATTCAAAAGTGGAATATAAGGAAAATAATGGCACCCAACAAGTTATGTAAATTATGTTAGATCTATTTTATTTCAAATGTATCCGAGTCCTGAAAATAGTAGCTTGTAATGATATTTATACTAGATTTTCCTAATATCTTTGGGGATAAAACAAATAATTTCATGTTAAAAAGCAAAACAATTACATGATTTTTTGGACATGAATTGATAATACCTGCTGACTAGATATCACATAAAACACTTTTCTAGGTTATAAACAGTTTCTTCAAATTCTTCCAGGAAATTCAGAACTTGTTATAATAATAGAATTGTAACGTGTTTTCTTTGCCTTCAGCTGGAAGCCGTTCTGGTTCTCCTGGAAGAGTTTTGACTACAACTACATTTTCAACTATGAATACAGGTGTTCAGAGGGTAGTAGTCAGCCCTGCAACAGCACAAAAACGGAGCAAGATTCCTCGAAGCCAAGGATGCAGCAGAGAAGCCAGTCCTTCAAGATTGTCTGTTGGTAAGATTTGTTCATTATAGTCAGCAGAGGTTACACTATTCTGTGTCGCACATAACAACTGAATATAGTAAAGACAAGCTATAACTCATCTCACAGAAGTCTTGCAATATGCTACCAAAATTATAATTTTCAACAGCACAATACCTCACACTAAGGCCTAAAATAAGTCTGTCAAGTGCAAATTCTGTCCTTTTCCTAAAATGGAGGCTAATTATTTCAGCATCATCCGCACACACCATGGCCTTGCAACATAGCTTAATCCTCGAATGACAGTTGTAGAATGAAAGGGCACACATTTCTTGGACATGTGACTAAAATGTTATTGATTCTGCCTTTTCGGTTTCTGAGATGAGTAATGCATTGGGAGAAGAAAACATAAATGTTAGTTTATTTATTTATTTATTTTGCCAAGCAATTATAAGATAACAGGTATAAGTATAAAGATAGTTATGAATACATGAAATGGATACATATAAGAAAAATAAAAAGAAACAATAGGACAGGGATGGTAGACACATTGGTGCGCTTATGCAAGCTCCCTACAGACCTCTTAGGAAAGGGTTGAGGTCAACAGTCTAAGGTTAAAGTTTTGGGGGTTTGGGGAAGAAAACACGGAGACAGGTAGAGTATTCCAGACATTGACCACTCTCTTGCTGAAGTTGTATTTCCTGCAATCAAGTTTGGTGCGGTTTACCTTGATTTTGTATCTATTGTGTGCTCTTGTATTGTTATGGTTGAAGCTGAAGTATTCATTGACAGATAGGACATTGCAATATATAATTTTATGTACTATACTTAGATTGAACCGAGGGCAGCATAGTTCTAGGTTTCTAGGTCTAGAATTTCAAGTCTGGTGGCATAAGGTATTCTGCAACGAGTAGAGGAGTGGAGTTCACTCTTGTGAAATATTTCTGGATTTTCTCAACTGTATTAATATCAGATATGTAATGCAGGTTCCAGACTGATGAGCTGTATTCAAGGATAGGTCTAGCAAATGTTTTGTATGCTCTAGTTAGTAGTGTGATATTACCAGTGAAAAAGCTACGCAGGATTAGGTTAACAACTCTTAATGCCTTTTTGGCTATGTAGTTACAGTGGGCTCTAGCACTTAGATCATTAGAGATGAGTATTCCAAGGTCCTTGATTTGGATCATCAGCAAGGTCTTGACTATTCACCTCATATTTTATTTTCTGATTTATTTATTTTTTTTGCCAATATGTAAGACAGAGAATTTATTTGTTGAGATTTGAAGTTGCCATTTGTTTGACCATTCTGACACATAGTTGAGTTTTTTTTTAAAGTTTTATTGATTTCTATGGACAAACAAAAACAAACAAGCATAAAAACGTCTAGCTTTCTTTCATAAGTATACAAACAGTGTGTTGGTTGGTTTACAAATTTTTTGTGCATTAATTTCATAGTCTCAATTACAGTTACATTAAATAAAAACTCATATTATCAGAAGTTGAATATCCTAGTGTTATTATTAATCATTTGACTATAATTTTATTCATTCATACTTTGCGAGATAACTAGACTTAGTTTATTTTATAACAATTCATATCGTCCTTCCAAATCTATCTTAATAACATTTTATATATGTAGTAATAATAATAAAAAATACATCTTTATATATTCTTTATTTTCTATAATTCTACATATTCTATTACTATATTTTGTTATCTAGCCATTGATAGAAAAGGCCCCAAATTTTGTAAAATTGTTTATCTTCTTGTTCTCTAATTTCAAATGTCTTATCTACTCATTTCAGCACATTCCAGTATTTTCTTGATAATTTCCTCCTGCAATGGTATTTTCTCATTTTTCCAATTTTTAGCAAATGCAATCCTAGCTGCTGTTAGTACATTTACAATCAAATATTTTAAATCTTTGCTGTATGTATCAGGTAGAATTCCCAATAAAAATATCTCTGGTTTTAAATCAATATGCTTTTTGGTCATTTTTTCCAACCACGTGTGGATTTTAGTCCAATATTTTTTTGCAGCCACACAAGTCCACCACATATGGTAATATGAGCCAGGTATCTGATGACATTTCCAACATCTTTCGGATTTGTTCTTGAACATTCTTGCTAGTCTTGTCAGGGGAAAATGCCACCTGTAAAACATCATATACAAATTTTCTTTAAATGCTGTTGACATTGTCATTTTATAATTTTGAAACCACAATTTTTGCCATTTCTCTAGATCAATCACATATCCAAAATTCTTCCCCCAAACAATCATAGTTTCTTTAACTTGTTCTTCTTCTAGTTTAATTTCTGATAAATATCCATATATTTTTTTAATCACCTTTTCATCAATACCTGTCAAAATCTTATCTAAATCAGTCAATTTATTATAGAAACCTTCTGTTTTAAAATCTTTTTCATACCTTGAATGTATTTGCGCATAAGAAAACCAATTCATCTTTATACCTTGTTCCTCTAGTTTTTGCATCGATTTAAGTTCACCCTTTTCATTCAAAATTTCCCCATATCTAACTGTTTGTACCTTCTTATATGTTATAGGATAAGAAAATGCTTCAATAGTCGATAACCAGACTGGAATTTTCAAATAACATTGTCTTTTAATCTCCTCCCAATTTAACCACAGACTCCCGTATATGATGTCTTCTAAAATAACCCTGTATTTTTGTTCTTTTATACCACAAAAAGGCATGGTAACAACAACAAATCGTGTCCTTCTAATGTCAACAATCAGTATTTCTTAGTGTTATCCATTCCTTAACCCATGCCAAGTTTGTAGCTTGGTAGTACAACTCCCAATCAGGCAGACCAAATCCTCCTTTAATTCTAGCATCTTGTAAGATTTTTAACTTTATTCTCGCTTTCTTACCTTGCCATATATATTTCAACACAATTTTGTTTAAATCTTCAAAGTAGTCCTTTCCAAGCCTAATTGGTATTGTTTGAAACAAGTATAGAATTCTGGGTAAAATATTCATTTTGATTGTTGAAATTCTCCCTCTTAGTGACAATTGTAGGTTTTCCCATTTCGTCAAGTCTAGTGCTACCTGTTGTTTAAGTTTAATGTAATTGTTCTCTTTTAATGTACTACATCTTGCTGTCAAATGTATCCCCAAGTACTTAATCTTATTCATAACTTGAATTTTCAATACATCTGCCAATTCTTCTTTTTGTCTTAGTAACGTGTTCTTTGTCAAAATCTTTGTCTTGTCTTTGTTTATTTTCAGGCCGGCCACCTTACCATATGCCTCTATCTTTTCCAATAGTTTTGGTGCTGTTTCTAGAGGGTCTTCTAAAATAAAAGCCAAGTCATCCGCAAAAGCTTGCAATTTAAATTCTTCCTTTTTAATTTTCATTCCTTTTATACTCTTTTCGTCTCTAATGTTTCTATTTAACACTTCCAGGGTTAGTATGAATAGCAAAGGTGATAGTGGGCAACCTTGTCTTATACCTTTTCTTATATTGATAGAGTCTGTTAATTCTCCCTCTATCATTACCTTTGCCATTTGCTTATAATATATGGCTTTATTGCTTGAATCAATTTTCTGGCAAAGTCCATCTGTTCTAAAAATATCAAAGCCATTTGTTTTTCGGGATGAGCCTCATAATATTCCAAAGTGTCCAATATTACTCTCATATTATCTTTAATTTGTCTCTTTGGCAGAAATCCATTTTGGTCAGAGTGAATAAAATTATTTAAATATTTTTTAAGTCTCTTTGCCAATATTGAAGCAAAGATTTTATAATCTGCATTTAATAAAGAAATGGGTCTATAATTCTTAATTTGTAATGGATCAATCTCTTCTTTTGGAATAAGTGTAATGTAGGCTTCTGACCATGTTTTAGGTACCTTCTTCTTTTGCATAACTTCATTCATGACTTCTAGCAATGGAAGGTTCAGCAATTCTTGCAATGTTTTATAGAATTCTGCCGGCAGTCCATCTGGGCCTGGTGCCTTCCCATTATTTTGTTTCTTAAGTGCTTCAGTTAACTCCATCATAGTTATATTGCTTTCTAACATTTTTTCAGTCTCTTTAGGTATCTTAGGTAGATTAGCATTCTGTAAATACTGTTTAATTCTTTCCTCATCAATATTCTCTTGCTCATATAATTTCCCATAAAAGTCTCGAATGATTTCTTTCTTCTCTTTCTTGCCGTGACAAACTTGACCTTGATCATCTATTAACTGCGGTATTTTCCTTGATTCTTTTTCCTTTCTCAATTTGTATGCTAACCATCTACCTGGTTTGTTTGCATCCTCAAAATAATTCTGTTTAGCACTTCTAATTTTCTGTGCTAATTCTTCTTTCTATTAAACTCATATTAAACTCTATTAAACTCATTTTATGTTTAATTTTATCCAGTTTTAGCTTAATGACTTTTTTCTGTGGCGTTTTCTGTAATTCTTTTTCGAGTCTTTTATACTCATCTTCTAAAGCTTCCGTGGCTTGCCTTTTCCTCATGTTCCTTTTCCTTATGTCGTCTATTATCAAGCCTCTAGCATATGCCTTCATTGTGTCTCATACGTTCTGAATTGAAGTATCTTCTTTTTTATTTTCTCTAAAGAAAAAAAGCAATTCTTTCTCCATCCGCTGTGTAAAATCCTTCTCCTTTAGAATAGTATTATTTAACGTCCATCTCAATCTTCTTTTTTGTCTTTTCTTCTTTTTGTCTTTTAATTGTCATTGGGTTATGGTCTGCCCAAGTACTTGTTTCGATATTTGTTTCTTGAATATTAGATATTAATTCTGTTGAAGTCCAAATCATATCTATTCTGGACCATGTTAAATGTCTATTTGAGTAAAAGGTGTATTGTTTGGTTTTAACATTTCTTTCTCTCCATATATCTTTTAAATTTATTTCATCTATCATTTAAAAAAAAAGATTTGGGGAGAGTCTTCCTATTTTGCTTTGTTGTTGTTGTTGTTATATAGTCCAGTTTATTGTCCACAATTCCATTGAAATCTCCCATCATAACTATATTGACATAGTCCAGTTCAATTATTTTCATGTGTAATTTTTTATAGAATTCTTCTTGTTTATCATTCAGAGCATAAATTGCAATCAAGAGTGTTTTCATATTATTGTCCATTATTTCCACCATTAATACTCTTCCATCTTCATCATTATAAATCAATTTTGCTGAAATGGTCTCTTTGATATATAAAACCATTCCTCTTTTCTTACATTGAGTCAAAGAAGTAAATATTTTCCCTAAATTTGGCTGTATCAAGAATTGTTCATATTGTTTTTTAATATGTACTTCTTGTAGGCAAATTATATCAAATTTTAGTTTCTCTAATCTGTGAAAAGTTTTCCTTCTTTTAACAGCTGAATTCAGTCCATTTATATTCATTGTAATCAATTTTTTTTCTTCCATAATTATGCTTTATAATTAGGTATGGCAGCTCTCGTAGATCTTGGTTTACGTTGTTCTTTAATCTCCACCAATCCACCTACTGCGCCTTCTTCTTTTTCTGTCTCCATTTGGTTGTCTTGAAATTCAGTGAGTGAAATCTCTTTTTCTGCCTCCTCTCTCTTTCCAAAAAATTCTGCATAGAATAATTCTGCTTTCTCGATTGAATCAATTCTATATCTCTGTTCTTGCCATGTAAACATTAACCCTTCTGGGATTAGCCATCTATAATTCACCTCTTTTTTCAATAACAAGAGACAAGAAGATTGGAGATACTGTTATCAGATTAACAGTGGTTGAACAAGATAAAAGTGAGATACTGAAATGGGAGATGGACAGATCAGAATTTTATCTCAGATTTCAAAACATAGAAAAAGAAAAAGGACAAAATTTAGCTGAGATAATGATAGAAATATTGGCTGAAGCTTTGGAAATAACAGAAGAGAAGATGATGGATGGAGTAGATGAGATATACCGAGTTTTCACAAGATATGCGATTAGAAATAACCTACTAAGAGAAGTTCATATCAGATTTACAAAAATAGCCATTAAAACACAAATATTACAAGTGGTAAGAGAGAAAACATTGAAAAACAAAGGCAAGGAGATTGTGGTCTTAAAGCAAATATCTAGAAGAGTGAGAGAGATGAGAAGACAATATCGATTTTTGACTAAAATGTTTTTGAAAAAACATAGTCGAGGTTTTTTTTAAGGGTAGCAGTATTGTCAGTAGTATTGAATAGCTTTATATCATCTGTGAAGAGAACACAGTTGCTCTTAATATGATCATCGAGGTCATTTATGTAGAATATGAAGAGAGTTGGTCCTAGAACACTGCCTTGGGGGGACACAACTGTTGACAGGCACAGAATTTGATAGGGCACTCCCAATTTTGACCATTTGTTGTCTGTTTGACAAGAATGTTTCTATCCAGTTATGCAAGTGTCTAGAGATACCATAAGATTTTAGTTTTAGGAGCAGTTTGTCATGTACCACTTAATCAAAGGCTTTACAGAAGTCTATGTAAATTGTGTCTATTGCTTTGCCCTGATCAAGTTGTGCAGCCCATATGTTTCTGCAGTGTAAGAGTTGCAGATTACAGGATAGTTTTTTTCTGAAACCAAATTGTTTATTAGAGAGTAGGTTGTTGTCTCTAAGTGGAGGATAATGGATTGGTTAATACTTGATTCCATTACTTTACAGGTGACGCAGCATAAAAAGATTGGTCTGTAATTTTCAACTGGGCTGGGGTCTCCCTTTTTGAAGATGGGGATGACTGTGGCTAGTGACCATTGGTTTGGCAAGGAGCTGGTTCTGAAAATTTTTCCAAATATTATGCTTAGAGGCTTGGCTATGGCAGTGGATAGCTTTTTTAAGAAGTAGGCATGTATTCTGTCTGGTCCAATAGATAGAGATGGTTTTAGATTGCGTAGTGCTTTTTCAACATTGTCTTCTGTAAAATCTATATGTATTCGATCGTTGTAGTTGTCTGTGATTCGACTAGGAAATAGTGGGCATGATCCATTGCTGTTTACAAATACTGAGCCAAAGAATATGTTAAAGAGGTTTTCTTTGATGGTGTCGTCGGTGCAGTCTTTACCATTAGGTCCTTTCAGGGGTGGGATGGACCTTGAGTCTTTGTTGTTTATAACATTGTAGAAAGTGCGGGTGGAATTGGTGTGTAGAAGGTTTTCCTCTTGCTTAATTTGATAATTGGTGCATTCAGTCTTTATCTGGTGGCATAAATTTTTGTATCGGCTTTTGAAATTGACAATGTGACCAGATTTGTTTTTCCGCTAAAGTGATCTCTTTTTGGATTGAAGCTTCCTTATTGTTATGGGTAATTGTTTTTTTCTGGTTTTTGGAGTTGTTATTGGTACATATAGTTTGATGACTTTTTTGACTTCAAGTAAAAATATGTTGTAATGGTCTTCAACAGTATTGCATTCGGTGAATACAAATTGACAATCAAGAGATGAGAGATCGTTATCTATATGAACATAGTTGCCTTTTTTGAAGTTATAATTGGGATCTCGTCGTTATGGTGATTTTTGTGTGGATGTACGTTGAGGTCACTGTTGGAAAAGAGTTCTTTAATTTGTATTCCATAAATTGAATTCAAACTATTGCAGAAGATGAGATCAAGGCAGTTGTTAAGCGTAGTATTGTTGGTTACTAGTTGTTCTAGTCCTTGTGTAATAACAGAATTGTACAGGGTTGTATGTATGGGTTCAGATGTACATTCATTTAGTGTCCAATTTATAAGAGGTAAGTTGAAATCACCAAGAAACTTGAGAGCATTTGGGCAGGAGGCAGCCGATGTCAGTAGTGAAGTTAGCTTCTTTGTATGAATTATATCATATTCAGGAGCTCAATAGCAAAGTAAGAAACTGATTGAGGTGTTTAAAGGACAGTTTACAGACAATGGTTTTGGGAAGAGCAAGCTCTTGTATAATTTGGATCTTTTTTAGATTTAGAGACTTTTTATAGAATATAGCAACTCCATCACCTCTATGGACTTCGCATTCTGACCGAATATTCTCTTGTAGTGGTAATGGAGTCTGGGAAAGATGAATTGAACCACATCTCACAGACAAATATAAAGTCAAATGTGGTTGAGCTTAGAAGGATGAGGAATTCTTACATTTTATTTGTGAGGCTTCTTGAATTAAGTAGTTTGCATTTAAGATATAAAGTAGTGGGTCTGGAGGAAGTAAGGGGCGTGCATCCCGAATATTGGATGTTTGGGTGATGGATAATGTGACATCAGCTGTGGCTCTTGTTTTTGATACAGTCAGCACGGTAATAAATGTATATATTTATATTACCTAATTCATGTGATCTTTTGAGCTTAGAACGTAGCTCCCAGGATCGTACATGTTGCTGTAAGGTTAGATCAGGGCAAGAACAAAGGTTCTTATGGCTGTTGTTGCTCTTTGCGAGTGAATTTATTGAGAAAATGAATTTGTGTTTGCTTGTTTCATTTTTGCAAACAACTCTGCAGAGGCATGAGATCATCAAGCTGTCTTGGTTTTGAAGCTCAGGACCGACACGGGAAATATCTAGTATTTCTTCAGGTGAGATGGTTGATACTTGATTTTCTCTGATGATGTTTCAAACGTTAGAGATGTCATCATTGTCATTGACCTCTAGATCAAATAAGATCTAGAGGTCAATGATCACTTTAGTCGCTTCCATTCACACTCAACGGCTTCTTTGATGAGGATATCAATATTTGTAGGATTTGTTGTTTTTTGTGGATTGGGTTTTGGTTGCAGTTGTTGAGTCGAGATATGGTTTGTAGATGTTTGATGTTTGTTTTTTAGTGTTGTCTCTTTTTTTTCAAGGTTTGCCAATCCAGTTTGTATATTGTCCAGGGATGCTACAATGGTGTCAAGGGATGTTATACATGTTTCAATGGTATCGACTCTTTCAAACAGAGTAATGTATTTTTCTAGTTTGGGTCTGCATGGTGAACAGAAATATGGAAAAGCATTGGCTGATGTTTTTAGGAATAGAGCCTAAGCAATTATGGTGAGCATAGTTGTTACAAAGAGAACATCTGATGTAATCTTCATTCTCCTTTAAAGATTCCTTACAAATAAGGCAAGAGCAAGAGTCTTGTGGTTGTTCAGTAGGGGTTTCTTTCTTTTTAGGTTGAGGTTTGACATTGGATTGTTTTCCTGGCATGGTGGGTTTGTTGAGATGGTTTGTTGATTAGGTTGTTCAGTCAAACAAGGTATTATAGTAATCAATAAAGTAATATCGTGCCAAACAGTCTACCATACTAATCTAGCATACTAATCATACTAGTCAGTTAATTTAACTAATCAATAATTACCCTAATAATTAATTACACTAATCAATAAACACTAGTCAATTAATCGTCCTAATCATTAATTTGCACTAAACATACTAATCATACTAATATTCAAAATAGTTAACCAAACTAATCAATAACCACTAGTCTATAATACTCTATAATAATATATAACTCGCTAATGATAAATAATTGTAAAAATTAATTAATCATTTAGTAAGATCAATTAATCAATTAAACAGAATTATATTGAGAAAAATTTGGGCAGGAAGAGAATAATGGGAAGAAGAAGAGAAGATTTGGTTTGGATGGTCCTGGGGGGTATAGGAAGAAGGCATATATTAGGTTGGAAGTATAGATGAAAAAACATAAATATACATTTTTACAGGTATCAGTTTTATTTTAAAGCATAAACATAAGTTGTGTCCCTGTAGCTTAATATAATTAATATAATTAACCCTGTGATAGAACGTATTTATAAGCACTACTTTATCTTTTAAAAAAACATACAATTCTTTACATTTTGAAAGTAATTATGAAACCATATTATGTATATATTATTTTATCTAAATTGATAAACAAGTATATAGGTATACTAACATTATCTATTTTCCCTGAAGATAGTTGTGTGTTTAATGTTGACGCATATATCACTCAACCATAACTAGTTTATCAAGTCAATAATTTTTCTGGGATTATCTCCTATATTCAGTGTAAGCAGAAATACAATAAGCAATTGAATCATACTAGGAAACAGTCAATATAAATCGTAAGGGATATAAGCAACAAGTTACAGTCATTCAGTCACAAGGATAGAAAATATTCAAAAAAACCAGACCCCTATAAAAGAGGAGGTGGAGTTACACTGTATGTAAAGGACCACTATATTGCTACAGAAATGCATGAAACCAAAGATGAAAACCTCCTAGAATGCATATGGGTCAATATAAAAGAAAAAAAAAGAATGACATGGCATAGGTATATATTATAAGCCACCTAATCAAGCAGAAAAAATAGATGTCCTTTTTGCCAGCCCACTAACAAACATATGCAGGAAACACACAACAATAGTAATGGGAGACTTCAATTATCCTGACATCAATTGGAAAATTAATTCTGCACCAAGTGAAAAATCAAATAAGTTCCTAACCAATCTAGCCGACAACTTTGCTGCCCAAAAGGTAGAGGGTGAAACTAGATGGACAGCCATACTGGACTTAATTCTTACAAATAGAGAAGAAGTGATAGAGGGAGTTGAAACTGCAGGAGCCTTGGGTGAGAGTGACCATGTCATACTAGCATAACACAAACATAAGCAGCAGAACATAATGACACCAGAGTCTTGGATTTTAAAAGAGCTGATTTCAATAAACTCAGAGAGAATTTGGGAAAGATTCCATGGATGAAAATCCTAAAGGGGAAAAGAACTCAAGAATCTTGAGAAACTCTGAAAAGTATAGAAGCCCAGACCAGCATAATACCACTGAGAAAGAAAAACAAGAAATCCAAGAAGAAACCAACATGGCTGCACAAAGATCTCTCTGGCAAATTAAAAGAAAAAAAGGACAAGTACAAAAAATGAAAAGAAGGACATGCAACTAAGGCAGAATATCAGCAGATAGCCAGAATCTGCAAAGACGAAGTCAGGATAGCAAAGGCTCAGAATGAACAAAGACTTGCAACAAAACTCAAAGATAATAAAAAAAAACTTTCTTCCAACATATAAATAAGAAGAAAAAAAATCAAGGAAACAGTCAGTCCATGAAAGAGAGAAGATGGCAAGGAAGTAACAGGCAACAGAGAGAAAACAGAACTGCTTAACTCATTCTTTGCATCCGTCTTCACACAAAAAGAAACTACAGCTCACCCACCAAAAACATAACTTTAAAAGTCAGACCAGAAATAAAAGTTAAAATGAGCAAAAAATAGTGAGAGAACACCTGTCTGATCTTGATGAAAACAAATCGTCGGGGCCTGATGGATTACATCCCAAAGTTTTAAAGGAGCTGACAGAGGTCATCTCAGAACCACTGCACCATATCTTTCAAAAATCCTGGAGCACCAGGGAACTACCAGAGGACTGGAAAAGAGCTGATGTGGTTCTCATCTTCAAAAAAAGGAAAAAAAACAGACCCAGGAAACTATAGACCAGTCAGCCTAACATCAATACCTGGGAAGATACTGGAAAAGATAATAAAAAAACAGATCTGCCAACATCTAGAAACAAGTAAAGTAATAATTAGCAGTCATCACGAGTTTGTTAAGAACAGATCATGCCAAACCAATTTTATTTCATTCTTCAACACAGTGACTAAATTAGTAGACCAGCAAAATACTGTGGACATAACATATTTAGATTTCAGCAAGGCATTCAACAAAGTAGACCACAATCTACTTCTTAGTAAGCTAGAAAAAAGTGGAATAGATAGCACCACCACTAGATGGACTCGTAACTGGCTGGCAAACCATACTCAACAAGTAATCCTTAAGTCTACATGGAGGGAAGTAAGCAGTGGGATGCCACAAGGTTCCGTCTTTAGGCCCAGTACTCTTCAATATCTTCATTAACGACTTAGATGAGGGAATAGAAGGGGAACTTACCAAATTTGCAGATGATACTAAACTAGCAGGAATAGCTATCACCCAAGAAGATGAGCTCAAGATCCAGATGGATCTTGACAGACTAGAACACTGGGCCAAATCTAACAAAATGAAATTCAATGTAGAGAAAAGTAAAGTCCTACGCTTAGGCAAGAAAAACCAGTACACATATAGATGGGGTGAAACCAGGCTCAATTGCAGTAACTGTGAGAGGGATCTTGGAGTCTTAGTGGACAACCAGCTAAATATTAGCCAGCAGTGTGCAGCATCAGCCAAAAAAAGCTAATGCAATCCTAAATTGTATTAATGGAGGGATATAATCAAGATCAAGGGAAGTACTAATACCATTCTATAAAGCCTTTGTAAGACCACACCGAGAGTACTGCATCCAGTTTTGTTCACCACATTATAAAAAAGATGTTGAGACTCTAGAAAAAGTACAGAGAAGAGCAACCAGGATGATTAGGGCACTGGAGGCTAAAACATACAACGAACAGTTGCAGGAACTGGGCTTGGCTAGTTTAGTAAAAAGAAGGACCACGGGAGACTTGATAGCAGATGTTCCAATATTTGAGGGGCTGCCACAGGGAGGAAGGGGTCAAACTATTTTCTAAAGTGCCTGTAGGCCAGACAGTGGATGGAATGGATCCGTTGAATAATGAATAATGGATGGAAAGTGAACAAGGAAAGATTTAACCTGAAAATAAGGAGAATCTTTCTGACAGTGAGAACAATCAACCAATAGAATAGTTTGCCCTCGGAACTTGTGGGAGTGCCATCACTTGAGACTTTCAAGAAGAGACTGGACTGTCATTTGTCAGAAATGGTGTAGGGTGCTTTGGCAGGGGGTTGGACTAGATGACCTACAAGGTCCCTTCCAATTCTGATTATCTGTAAAGTTGGAGGGGATAGGTGATAAGGAGTGATAAGAAAATTAATAGTAATAGTAATGCAAACTTTACAAATAGTTGGACACTGTTGGGGAATTATCTGTTTAGCAGAGTGATGATGTTCAGGAAAAAAACTATCCTTGTATCTAGTTGTTCTGGTGTGCAGTGCTCTATACTATCGTTTTGAGGATAGGAGTTGAAACAGTTTAGGTCCAGGATGTGAGAGGTCAGTAAATATTTTCCCAGCCCTCTTTTTGTCTTGTGCAGCATATAGGTCCTTAATGGAAGGCAGGTGTTTGTAATTGTTTTGTCTGCAGTCCTAATTATCCTCTGAAGTCTCTGTCTGTCTTGTTGGGTTGAAGAACAAAACCAGGCAGTTATAGAGGTGCAGATGACAGACTCAGTAATTCCACTGTAGAACTGTATCAGCAACTCCTTGGGCAATTTGAGCTTTCTGAGTTGGACAGAAAGAACATTGTGCTTTTTTGATGACGTTTTGATATTAGGTGTCCATTCTAGGTCTTGTGATATGATACAATCTAGAAATTAGAAGGCCTCTACAGTTGATACTGTGTTGTCTCGTATTGTAAGAGGTGGTAGAATGGGAAGGTTTCTCCTCAAGTCTACCACCATTTCTATGGTTTTGAGTGTGTTCAGTTCCAAATTGTTCCAGTTACACCACTAGGCAAGTTGTAAAACCTCCCTTCTTATGCGGATTTGTTGTTATCTTGAATGAGACCAATCACTGTTGTTTCATCTATAAACTTCAGAATTTTAACAGATGGATCGTTTGAGATGCAGTCATTGGTATATAAGGAGAAGAGAAATGGAGAAAGCACACTGCCTTGGGGGGCAGCTGTGCCAATTATCAGATGTGATTCTACCTAGTTTCACTTGCTGCTTCCTGTTTGTTAGGAACTTATGATCCACTTACAAATGTGTTCAGGTACTGCTAGCCGGTTTAGTTTAGTTAGAAGAATGTCTGGAATGACGGTATTGAATGCTGAACTGAAGTCTACAAAGAGGATCCTTGCTTAGGTATTTGGAGATTCAAGGTGTTGTAGGATGTAGTGCAGAGTCATTAACAACATCATTTATCAATCTATTTGCTCGGTATGCAAACTGCATGGGATCTGTGATAGTTTTTAGGTGGGACAGCACTAGTCTTTCAAAAGTTTTCATAGTTACAGATGTTGGAACAACTGGTCTGTAGTCATTCAGTTCCCTGATGGAGGGCTTCTGTGGCACTGGGATGATAGTAGAGCATTTGAAGTAAGAAGCAACATAGCACATCTCTAGTGATTTATTGAAGATTCGGGTGAAGATTCGGGCCAATTGGTTAGCACAGACTTTTAAGCAAGGAGTTATCTTGTCTGACTCTGGTGCTTTTCCTGGCTTTTGTCTGTGAAATAGATCTTGCACTTCTTTTTCTGTGATCATCAGAGGTTGTGAACCCAATGGGTTGTTGTCACTTGTAGGAGGCTTGTCTGTTGTTGGTGTGTTTGGGATGGGGATTGTGGAGATAGGTGGCTGTAGTTTCCTTTCAAAACTGCAGTAAAACACATCAAGTCATCTGCTAGCTGTTGATTTCCTTCTGCCTGGGTTTGCTATAGCCAGTGATGTTTTTAAGTTTCTTCCACAAGTTTGCTGATTCATTTGTTGAGAAATGGTTCCTTAACTTTTCAGAGTAGCTTCCATTTTCTGGTCTGATCTACCTTGTTAATATGTTTCTGTCTTGATTGTACAGCATTCTGTCACCTTTTCTGTTATCTTCCTCTTTGGAATAACGTACCTGCTTAAATTTAGCTGTGAACCAAGGTTTATTGTTAAGATATATTCTCAGGTTCCTTGTTTTATATATTTATATTAATATTTATTTGATTTGTCAATTGCTTACAAGATAATAGGTATAAGTATAAACATAGTTATGAATATATGAAATGGATACATATAAGAAAAATAAAGAAACAATAGGACACGGATGGTAGGCACGTTGGTGCACCTATGCACGCCTCCTACAGACCTCTTAGGAAAGGTATGAGGTCAATAGCAGACAGTCTAAAGTTAAAGTTTTTGGGTTTTGGAAAAGAAACCCCAGAGTCAGGTAGAGTATTTCAGACATTGATCATTCTGTTGCTGAAGTATATATTAATATCGTGTGTGTGTGTGTGTGTGTGTGTGTGTGTGTGTGTGTGTGTATGTGTATTCAGCTTTGTTCAGGTATTTTCCCAGTCATTATAGTTGTGCTTTCAAAGTTGTAGCAACGTTTCGGCAGAATCTCACCTGCCATCATCAGGCTTCTGTATTGTGTTCGCCTGTGAGTCAGACTTTTACAGTTGTTTCAGTTTTAAATTTGGGGCTAGCCTACTGCTGTGCCAGAATGGTTTTTTCTTCATCCTGATCGGTTGGGAGTCTTGGTCTGTGTTTATTGGTCTTGGAGTTTGCTGTGTTCTGCTTGATTGGTGTTTCTAATATCTTCTGTCTGTTTTGTGGCTTTTTTTTGTCTTGATTCAAGACAAAATCAAGCCAAAAAAGCCACAAAACAGACAGAAGATATATATGTATGCATATGTGTGTGTGTGTGTGTGTGTGTATGTATGTATATTTGTTTTTTTAAGTTTTCGCGGGTACTTACATGAATGCAGTTCATCTTCCTTTGGGTATTATCCCACATCATTGTAGTGCTTTTAAAGTTGTAGCAACGTTTCAGCAGAATCTCATCTGCCATCATCAGGCTTCTGTATTGAGTTTGTATGTGTGTTCCAGCTTTTTTACTGCATTTTTGAGGAATACACCTCCTCACTAGTCCAACACATTAAAACCACAGGTCACAACATCAACTTCAATGGCACTAAAACCCTAGCCACCATAGAAAACCCCAGCCACAGAATCATCAGAGAAGCCATAGAGATTGAAAAAAGACCTGAAAGCATGAATACAAGAGATGATTCCACCAGACTGTCAATCATTTGGAAGCCTGCACTCTCAAATAGAAAGATCTCCACACCACAAGCCAGGCAAACACCTGGGCACAAACAGACTACCTCTGATACCTCCAGCTCAAAAAACCCCCCACCAGGCACCCAGATGAAACCTAGCTTCCTAATAGATAATAGCCGTCCTTTCACACGAAGCCAAGCTGCACTGAAAGCCTCCAACACAGGAACAGAGTGTTGCCAGCCAATCAAAGCCACAAAACAGACAGAAGAAACCAGAAACACCAATCAAACAAACTCCAAGTCCAATAAACACAGACCAAGACTCCCAACCAATCAGGATGTAAAAAAAAACATCCTGACACAACAATAGGCTAGCCTCAAATTTAAAACCTACGGCTGTGAGACCCTGACCCACATACAAACTCAATACAGAAGCCTGATGATGGCAGATGAGATTCTGCTGAAATGTTGCTACAACTTTAAAAGTACTACAATGACGTAGGATAATACCCGAAGGAAGCTGAACTGCATTCATGTAAGTACCTGTGAAAACTTAAAAAAACAAATATCTGACCTCTACGGGGAGGAAATAAATAGCCAGATCAAAAGCTATGAGAAGCTGGAAGTTAAAAGAGCAGGAATATTATGTGACCTGAAATTCCTAAAGCCTCCAATACAGGAACAGAGTGTTGCCAGCCAATCAAAGCCACAAAACAGACAGAAGAAACCAGAAACACCAATCAAACAAACTCCACGTCCAATAAACACAGACCAAGACTCCCAACCAATCAGGATGTAGAAAAAAACATCCTGGCACAACAATAGGCTAGCCTCAAATTTAAAACCTACGGCTGTGAGACCCTGACCCACATACAAACTCAATACAGAAGCCTGATGATGGCAGATGAGATTCTGCTGAAACGTTGCTACAACTCTAAAAGCACTACAATGACGTGGGATAATACCTGAAGGAAGATGAACTGCACATATGTATATATGTATGCACATATACATACATACATGAACATATGAATATATGTATGTATATGTGTGTATATCAATAGAATAGAATGCAATAATATAATATAATATTATATTATATTATATTATATTATATTATATTATATTATATATTATATTATATTATATTATATTATATTATATTATATTATATTA
>BLBF01000019.1:1206472-1227039 GCA_015471245.1 Laticauda colubrina | reverse complement strand
ATTATATTATATTATATTATATTATATTATATTATATTATATTATATAAAATAATATAAATAATAAATAGTGCTTTGGTGTTACATTGAAATGTGATTTTTTTTTCTATGTCTTTCCCTATTTTTGCTGCTGTTGGTGTGTCCCTTGAATTATATTAGCTCGAGGTAGTCGCATTCCTCGGCCTAGTGTGAGTCAGGGGTGCAGTCGGGAAGCCAGTCGTGAAAGTAGCAGGGACACAAGCCCTGTTCGCTCTTTTGCACCCCTTGGTAAGTACATGGAAAGCTTGTTATGCATGGTTGTTTGCTCCTGATTATCTGCTAACATAAACTGAAATAAAAATAACAATATTTCTCTGCATAAAAGAGATGTGATTTGCCTACTTTGGCTGTGGAATTGTAGAGTAATTGCACAATCCAAAGGCACATGCATAAGTATTCCAAAAGTTTTGTTGCATACATTGGTAATTTCTTCAACATATATGTTTCTGATGAATTTTTATGAAACTGAAAATCTTCTGCATGTAAAGCCCATGTCACACTGGCCAACGGATGCAAAAAAGACACAGCGGACGAGCAAAATGTTCCATCCGTTGTTATCCGCTCTCAAAAGGGGCAAAAATTTGCATAACCGGAGCGGATAACACGGACGCGGGGAGGACGCAGGGCGGATGCAAAGCGGATGCGGAACGGAAGCCCAGCGGATGGAAGCGGATGAGAGCAGATGGCACATCCGCTAGGCTTCCGGGGGGCCTCAGCAAAGCGGACGTGGAACGGAAAGAGCGGATGCACAGCGGATGCCGAACGGATGAAGCGGATGCACAGCAGATGCACAGCGGATGCAGACCGGAAGCCTAACGGATGCCTAGCGTTAATTGCACATGCGGGGAGGATGCATTGCATCAGCCTCGCGGATATAACGGAAGCAGTTCGGCGGCAGGTCGCCATTCAGAGGAAAGACCTGCTGCCGGATGGATTGGCTGCCTTGCCAGCCCTGCCTGCAAGTCTGCCTGCAAGCCTTGCTGCCAACCTCCCTGCCAGCCTTTCTGCCAGCCTTGGTTCCTGCCAGCCTCCCTGCCAGCCAGCAACCCCACAACCATGCGGAAGCACAGCAAGCCTCAGCCATCTGCTGCCAGCCCTGGCAAGAAGGACAGGGCTACCATCCAGCCCCCTGGCCCTCACTCTGGTTCTGCTGGGGCTTCTGCAGCACGGGCTCGCTCTTCTGGGGCTGGCGCTTCTGCTACTTCTGCTTCTGGAGGAGCTGATGACAAGCACTCCAGCACCAGCCACCTCCACAGCACCTGCACCCTTCACCCCTGGGACTGAGCGACCAAGAGGAGTGCCAGAGACTCATTTTTGTCTTATAGCTTGTTGTTAATAAAGTCTATTTATGATTCACACACTTGCTTCATTTCTTTTTTTTAATAAAGTCTTGCTGGAAACTTTTAGAAATGGTTTAAGCCTTTGCATGCTTGTGGGATGGGTTAAGATAGCTGTGGGATGGGCAGGGATACCTGTGGGATGGGCAGGGATACCTTTGGGATGGGTAATAGCTGTGGGATAGATAAACCTCCAGTGCAAGCATTGTGGGATTGTATGGTCCACCCTCCCAGGTGCCACACCTATGGCCCTTTATTATCAACAACAATGTAATCAATTATCCACACATGTCAACATAAACACAACTCTTTATTAAACGCCCTGTTCATTGTAGGCCAACCCAACATACATGGCCCAATCTCATCCGTGTGATGAGACAGGTTGAATGAAGCATCCATTAAGCATTTACCATCCTGTCTTGCCACTCCACTGCTCCAGCTGGGGAGTTGCACCAGTGTTTCAGGAGGTTGCGCTGCTTCTTCGCTTCATTTGAGGCTCTGTTGGGGCCTTGCACATCCTGAGTGTCGATCAGGTTTTGCCCTTGCCTCCATTTCCCAGCCTCCATTTCCCCATTGCCTTGTTGACGGTCCATAAACCTGTTCTGCAAGACTGGGTAGCGGGTGCGCATGAGATTGTGCAGGATGCAGCAAGATTCCATGCTCCTCCTCACGGTCTCTGGGCTATGCTGCATGTTGGAATCCTGGAATCTATTGGCTAGGATGCCAAAGGCGTTCTCCACCACCCGTCTTGCCCTGAACAGCCTGTAGTTGAAGATCCTCTCTTCACGGGTGATGTATTTGGAGGTGTAGGGCTTGATGAGGTAGGTTCTGAGGGAGAAGGCGTCATCCCCCACAATGAAGTAGGGCACATCTTGTGTGTCATTGGGCAGCAGGTCTGGATCTGGGAAGCCCACCATGAGGTTGCTTTCCAGCCCCTCCTTGAGGTGACTGGCGTTGTATACCTGGGCATCTGAAGATGACCCGTTGCCTGAAGCATCAATGTACATGAACTTGTAGTCAGCATCGACCATGGCGAAGAGGATGATGCTGAAGAAGCCCTTGTAGTTGAAATAAGTGGACCCCGACTTGGCTGGCGCTTTGCAGGCCACGTGCTTGCCATCTATGGCTCCAACGGTGTGGGGGAAGTTCCACTTCTGATACCACTGCTCTGCAACTTTCTTCCAGTCTTCTTCAGTGGAGGGGCACTGGAGGAGCTCCTCCAGGTATTCTTCGATGATGGCCTGCACCACTTCTCTGACCACAAAGCTGATGGTACTGGGTGGCACCCTTCAGCCGTACTGCATACTCCTGTAGGTGGTCCCTGAGGCCAGGTGGCGCAGAGTGAGTGCCACCTTGAGCCCAGGTTCCAGGCTGGGCGGGAAGTTGGTGTTTGCCTTGCTCAACCTGGGTGTCAGGCGCTGCACAACTTCGTCAAACATGGCTGGAGGCATCCTCATGAAGTTCTGGAACGCCCGAGTGTCTTCGCTCCTGAGCTCCACCATCAGCTTGTTGTACAGTCCGTCCTCTGCTCTTCTGGCGATCCATCTTTGGACCCAGACTTTTTTTGGGTGCCTCCTTTTCTTCCCGTAGTAGAGTTCACAGAGGCTGTAGATGGTTTCGCACTGTTGCAGAAGGATGGTGGCTGCCGAAAGGACTTTGTCACAATCCATGGTGGACATGACTGGATGCTGTGGAAGAGGAAGAGCCAGATGAAGGCTGCAGAGGTCTGCACCGCTGGGCTGCTGTTCTGAAAGTAAGATGCAGGCGAGTTGCTCCCCCTTTTTATAGGCAGTATAGGTTTTCCGCTAGGCATCCTCTAGGCATCCTGTAGACATCCTTAATATCCGAGATAGGTCCCCTCTGCGAACGTTTTTTCCGTTGTAAATGCTTTGTTTCCGTTCTGCATCCGCTAGGCATCCGTTCTGCGTCCGTTCCGCTTCTTCCCTGCGTCCGGGCGGATACGAGTTGCGTGGATGCGCAGCGGATACCTAGCGGATATAGTGGATGCGTAGCGGATGCGTAGCGGATGCAGAACGGACGAACTGGATACATTTTCCGCGAAAAAGTTTTAGGCAGCCCAAAAATTTTGGAGCGGATGAAACGTCCATAAACGGATGCTGGACGGATAGAGAGGAAGCCAAATGGAGGCAGTGAGTACATCGCATTTTCGAATGGATGGCAAGGTTTTTTGTCCGTTTTACATCCTCTTTGCATCCGTTGGTTCAGTGTGACATCGGCTTAAGCAGTAATTTTAGTAAAAAGTCTGTCAAATCTCATCAAGTTTGGAAGTTCTTGTTAAATGCAGGGGAATGAAATTTGATGGGGAAAACTAATGATAGTTGTTCACTTCTAGACTGTATACTAAGGTAGTAGGTGTATCTTTTGTTTCTATGATGTATAATTTTATTCATTACTTTTTTGTAATGTATTAAATTTGTTATGATTTTACTCTAAATATTAGGTTTGTTTTGATTTAATCTCTGTTTGATATTTTAGATAATTGTTTAATATAAAAGTATCTTCAGTGAAGTGAATATTATTTAGAAACACTTAAACTAAATAAAAAATATAATTGTATTTTAGCAAACAAGAATATAGTTTGATGCCAAAATTTAAAATTGATTACTTCCAATTCCTGCATCTTCTTTACAAAATTATAAATTGGTTTGCACTTTATTAATCTGTTTTAGGATATATGCTTTCTATAGGTAGCCTTCGACTCATAACCACAATTGGGACTGGAACTTCCATTGCTAAATAAGATGGTCATTGATTTCATCTGAGTTTACAGCCTTTTTTACTATGGTCGTTCAGTAAATTTGGCTTCCACCATTGACTTCACTTGTTAGAAATCCTTTGGGAAGGTTGCAAATGGCAATCATGTGATCCCCAGGATACTGCAACCATTTTCATTCAGTAGCCACAAGAATAAGTAAAATGATAGTACCCAATGTTACCTACATGCCATTTAATCTATATATAAATTAGCTAAGGAGATTAATTTTAATTTTAAAAAATTATATGTATATTCATTGCTTTGACTCATTTTGTGTGTAATTGGCTGATAGATGCGATCATCATGGACTATCACCCAACCTTCTAAACCAGTTCTGTACTCCACCTGCTTCAAAGGTGTTACTGTGAATAACCCCTGCCCAGAATGGTCATTTCGAGCTTGTAGCATTTTTACAATGTTATTAAGCTTAGCTGATCTGTAAAGTTTGGAGGGATAAGACGCAGCTAATACTTGGACTGTGAAAAAAGCTAGAATCTAACCAAATAAAGTGGGAGAGAGAAATCCCTCATGAATCTTGTAACAGTGAGTTCCATATTCTTGTCAAAGAAACAACCTAGAAGTGACCATAGGACTTTTACTTTTTGTCTTCCTTGTAGTTTGAAACGTTACTACAGCTTTGATGTCTAAATAAATCCAATTAGAGAAATAATTATCTTTCCATCCCCAATATCACTTACAATCTCCTCTGCATCCACTTCAGAGTTCTGTAAACATATTTATTTCATCCACTAGCCTTGTTACTGTTTTATACTGATGTTACCACTAACAATATTCTGAACACTTTTCAGTAGCACAGTTCTGAGTATAACTTTGCAGAAGTTGGACACACGTGGTTGACCTTAGAAGCTATAAGTTGTTTTAGTTGTCCCACAACAAACAGTCATTGTAATTTCACCCTTGGTTACTATTCACCTTGTAAATCAGTCTCTAGAGCAGGCTGATTTCTCATTTTGCCTAGAACTTGCTTCATTGCTCTCTCTGCAGTTTTCCTGTTCTGTATTATTATAATAACAGAGAGGGTTCATATGATCCTGTTATTATAGCTTCCCGGCATCACTCCAGATCTACTGGTGCTCTCTACTCTCCAGATGTTTATGGGGCTACAGGTGAACGATGAGTACTCTTTGCTATCATTTGTGCCATCATCCTGGATTAATTTTTACCATATTTGATTTCTCATATAGTCTAATTTATTGTTTTCTACTTTAGCTTGTATTCATAATTTTGGGATGTTTGAAGTATATGAAACAATGTTTTTATTCAATATATCCTAAACTTTTTTTTCTTCCTAATTTAAGATGAATGTTGCCTTTTTTGTTTCATTCCCCTTTATTTCTAAAGCTTTATTAATGCATGTTGCTTTTACATACACAGTGATACAGCTTGTATTGACTAAGTTCTTTAATATGGTTCATATTACTAAACCAGCAACACCAGACTGAACACATTTTAATAGGAGATTTATATAAGTTGTCAGTCTTTTGAGTTCCTGTATAATTATGCTATCAATAGAATTTTGTTTTGATATTACAGAAGCCACAATAAAATAACTAAACTAACAAATGCATTTACATTTGCATTTAAGTGTCAACAATACAGAGCAATTCCATTTTATGAAGATATTTTGGGAACTCAGTTTGGTAAACTCAATTTGGTAAACATTTCAGGGAGGACATGATAAGAGAAAGAAAATGATAACACATCATGCAAATGCTACAATTGGATATTGATGGTATTAGATCAAACTTTTTTTGCAGTTTTTATTATAGATAATCCTAAAAAATGTAGTTATGTTCACATCTAACAATAAAGGTACTTTGGAAAAACTGAAGGAGAATTTCAGCTGCAGATACAATTGCTTCATATGCATGTAACATTGTCTAGATTAGAGCCTATTAGTTTAGTTAGTATTCTGTGCCAAAATGGCTATTACACTTTCCTGATTTAATAAATCAAATGTCATCTGGGATTAGTAGTAAGGAACCAAAAGGGATAGAATTTATATATTTCAGATATTTGTTCATTTCCAAATATTATATTCCCATTTTAAAAAAATAATATATTAAACTTTCTAGTCAAGTCAAATTAATTGTTTCTTTATACTGTTTATTTCAGGTTTTGGAATTAGTCAATCAAGCCGATTATCTTCATCAGTTAGTGCCATGCGTGTTTTAAACACAGGCTCAGATGTTGAAGAAGCAGTAGCAGATGCCTTGGTAGGTTTTTCTGGGGATAACAAAGTAGGATTTTTATTTTTTTATGCTTTATTATATTATTGTCTAATTTGATTATTGATTCTGCCAAGTTAAATGATATTCCTTTCCTAAAGTATTACTACATCTCTTTTTTCTTTATATAAACATGCTTTTCTTAAGACTATATGATCTCTGAAACCCCAGGCTAGCTTGTCTTCTATTTGTTTTATAAGATAAAAGATAATGTCTGTAAATGTGTTGTATTCTGTGATACTTGTGTCAGAAAGGATTATGCATAATTTTGAAGAGAGTAGTGTTAGCTACATATTGTTACTTTAAAACATAAATATAAATACAATTCACAGGCTGAGAAATCCAGCTGAGTTAATTTAATTAGATTTCATGACACATGTCACCTTCTTCACCTATTTCAGTTTTTTTTTCCATTCTGTTCTTTGATCTCACAGTAAGAATCTGATGGCTTCAACAGGAATTCAGGTTATGTCAAAACTGAATTCTTGTGCTATACATGCATCCTCCCTCCCTTCCTCCATCCCCTCTGTGTGTGTGTGTGTGTGTGTGTGTGTGTGTGTGTGTGTGTGTGTGTGTGTGTTGTATGTGTGCGCCTGTGTGTGTATACACTGATTCTACCTGCTAAAAAGCTACTCAATGTTTATATTCATAACATTTGTTTTTTCTATAATGCTTTCAGCTGTTAGGAGACATTCGGACAAAGGTATAACTATTATTGTTTTCCTATATTGGGAGGTAGATAGACAGACAGACAGATTTTATAAAATATAAACAAAACACCATTTTGATAAACAGGCTTCATATTCTAGATACATGTTTTAAATTACCAAAACATTCTAAATAAGTCTATATGGGTTTAAATGTAAGTAAATTCAAAATATTTGTATGGTTTTTTTTAAGTAATGTAGTCCCAGCAGGACAAATTATTATGTAAAATCACTAGAACATCTGCTGCATATTATCTCACCTACAGCAGTTATAATAATTGGGGAGAATGTCATTTTAATTTAGTTTAAATATTTCTTTTTGCATATAAATAACAATAAGCATTTCCTCTTTTTAGTGATATTTGAAGATAGTAGAATCTGGAAAATTGAACACCTGAACTGACTGATAAAAGTAGCTTATTTTGCTTATTTTGCCAAAAATCTTATGATTTTTCTCTGTATAATAGAAAAAGCCAGTTCGAAGGAGGTATGAATCTTATGGAATGTACTCTGATGATGATGCTAACAGTGATGCTTCCAGTGCCTGCTCAGAAAGATCCTATAGCTCACGGAATGGCACAATACCCACCTATATGCGACAGACAGAAGATGTCGCTGAGGTCCTTAACCGCTGTGCAAGCTCCAACTGGTCAGAGAGAAAAGAAGGTCTTCTTGGTCTACAAAATTTATTAAAAAATCAGAGGACATTAAGGTAAGAAATTTGTTTTCATTGTACTCAAATATAAAAGTATTACCTTTTATAATGCAGATTTTAGACTTAATTGTGCTAACTGCTTTCAGTAGAAAACATATCTTTATAATCTTAAATTATATTTATAAGACCACCCAACTCTAGGTAACTTCAGGCAACAAACAATAAAAATCAAGAAAAAAACAATCAGAAAAAATGGTTAATGAGAAGGTACCATTTATACTCAATCTTGTATATGCATCATCCCAGAGGAGTTTTGCACTCAAAGCCTGGGAGAAGAACCAGGTCTTCAAGAAGAACAGAATAGAAACCATTCAGACCTCTAGTATACTGTTCCAGAGGACATGCATTGTTACAGAAAAACATGCTTATAGACCATAGGTAGGGGGAGTAAGAGCAAACTGAAAGGTAGTCAAAATGATCTCACCATGACAGAACTGATTGTAATGTACCCCAACTGCAAATTTCTTATCCTGAGACAAAAACTAGTACCAGTGCACAATCTTTTGTGTGTCAGACCATTACCCTTTATCTTCCTGGCCAAGGAATCAATCAAACAACCACCCATACCCTTCTCATACAGCTTAATCACAGCTGCTCCTGCTGTCAGGCACTCAGCAGTCCAGTGTTCCATAATGCCACTGGTATACAGAGTTAGTGCAAGTTCAACCCATTCTAATTTTACTCAACAACCCCTAGTCTCAACCTGGAGTGCTTTCCAATTTAATAATCCAATCATCTAAACCATGTCATTTCAGAAGGTATATGCCTGGACTTGGTTGTGAGAGATGTACACCTGGACGGCTGCAGGACTCAGCAATAACAGAACAAAAGTACCTAAATATTTGCGCTTAACCCTAAGCTTAATTTTTATACAGATTTGATTTTTAGCAGAATTATATTTGAGCAATCTAAAACAAATGTCCAGATTTCACCCATTGTGATATTTGAGTTCAGGAGAAAAAAATAACAATAAAATATATTTTTCTAAATTTGACTGCTATGTTGAAAGGAATCAGATAAGTACTGATAAGAATAGAATAACAAGCTATCTTGTGTTTAATGCTATGCAGATGAGAGTTTGCTTGAGTGATGGTACTTTCAAAGACAAAATAAATTTAATACTCTCACTCTCAATTATAAATTGGCACTATATGTAAAACGATTATCTTGCAATCTGTACTCAAAGGCATTGTTACATTGCTTTTTTAAGTTCCTGTCAGGAAGTCACTTAATACAGTGTTAAAGTTTGTGTAGGAATGTATTTCAGTCCATTGTTTTTGAAGCAATCAAGAAAATATAATATACATAATTATCATAATTACATAATTACTCAAATTATATAAATGCATCATATATTACATCAATTAGGCAAATTTACATTTAACAGACACTCAGATCGAAAGGATATCCCATGTCTCCAAGTAGTCCATAAAACTGAACTTTTCATAGAGACAGGATCTAAGAAGATTTTCAGAACAAAAATACTAAAGCACCAGGGCCAGACAAGATAACTCTTTCTTGCTTAAAAGTCTGTGCTAACCAATTGGCCCGAATCTTCACCCGAATCTTCAATAAATCACTAGAGATGTGCTGTTCCTTCTTACTTCAAAACACTCTACTATCATCCCAGTACCACAGAAGCCCTCCATCAGGGAACTGAATGACTACAGACCAGTTGCTCTAACATGAAAACCTTTGAAAAGCTACTGCTGTCCCACCTGAAAACCATCACAGATCTGCTATTAGATCCCATGCAGTTTTGCATACTGAGCAAATAGATCAACAGTTGGTGCTGTTAATATGACTCTGCGCTGCATCCCACAACACTTTGAATCTCCAAATACCTACGCAAGGATCCTCTTTGTAGACTTCAGTTCAGCATTCAATACCGTCATTCCAGACATTCTTCTAACTAAACTAAACCAGCTAGCAGTACCTGAACACATTTGTAAGTGGATCATAAGTTCCTAACAAACAGGAAGCAGTAAGTGAAACTAGGTAGAATCACATCTGATAATTGGCACAGCTGCCCCCCAAGGTAGTGTGCTTTCTCCATTTCTCCATTTCTCTTCTCCCTTTTTACCAATGACTGCATCTCGAACGATCCATCTGTTAAAATTCTGAAGTTTATAGATGAAACAACAGTGATTGGTCTCATTCAAGATAACAACAAATCCGCATAAGATGGGAGGTTTTACAACTTGCCTCGTGGTGTAACTGGAACAATTTGGAACTGAACACACTCAAAACCATAGAAATGGTGGTAGACTTGAGGAGAAACCTTCCCATATTACCACCTCTTACAATACGAGACAACACAGTATCAACTGTAGAGGCCTTCTAATTTCTAGATTGTATCATATCACAAGACCTAAAATGGACACCTAATATCAAAACGTCATCAAAAAAGCACAATGTTCTTTCTGTCCAACTCAGAAAGCTCAAATTGCCCAAGGAGTTGCTGATACAGTTCTACAGTGGAATTACTGAGTCTGTCATCTGCATCTCTATAACTGCCTGGTTTTGTTCTTCAACCCAACAAGACAGACAGAGACTTCAGAGGATAATTAGGACTGCAGAAAAAACAATTATTACCAACCTGCCTTCCATTAAGGACCTATATGCTGCACAGACAAAAAGAGGGCTGTGAAAATATTTACTGACCTCTCACATCCTGGACATAAACTGTTTCAACTCCTACCATCAAAATGACCAAGAGCACTGCACACACCAGAACTAGACACAAAGACAAATATTTCCCTCAACACTGTTCAACTATTTTACAAAATCTGCACAACTATTACTTTTAATCTTCTCCTTACTCCTTGTCATCTATCCCCTCCCACTTGTGACTGTATAATTGTAACTTTGTCACTTGTATCCTGATGATTTATATTAACTGTTTCCTGGTATGATGTGATTGCTTATTGTTCCCTGTGACTACAAAAAGATGGCCATGAAAATATTTACTGACTCCTCACATCCTGGATATAAAGTGTTTCAACTCCTACCATCAAAATGACCTAGAGCACTGTACACACCAGAACAACTAGACACAAGGACAAATAATTCCCTCAACACTCTTCAACTATTTTACAAAGTCTGCACTACTATTACTTTTAATCTTCTCCTCACTCCTTATCATCTATCCCCTCCCACTTGTGACTGTATAAATTGTAACTTTGTCACTTATACCCTTATGATTTATATTAACTGTTTCCTGGTATGATTTGATTGCTTATTGTACCCTATGACTATTATTAAGTATTGTACCTGATGATTCTTGACTCTTGATGAATGTCTCTTTTCTTTTGTGTACACTGAAAGCATTTGCACCAAGACAAATTCCTTGTGTGTCCAATCACACTTGGCCAATAAAGAATTCTATTCTATTCTAAACAAAGAAAATAAAACTATTACAAAACACAGATATTAACTTTCAATCCTGGGAAAGAGGAAGTACCGTAATCCTACTACCCAAGCCTGTAAGAAATTTAATGAGTCCTATGACATTGATTGATCTAAGTATTGCATACATTTTCTGAAGTAAACTAGCTCATGCATAATTATATTTCAAATGTTTATTGTATTCTATGTTCAATTCTTATATGTAACATAGCCATTAATTTTGGCTCATAACATTTTCCATAGGAATAGTTGTGTCATGGGACCTAATCCATATGGAATTGTAGAATCTTATAGGTCAAAGGCACCTTTGATAGCAAGACTTAGGAGATATATTCATTTAAATTTGGCCTCTTTCTTAAAGTAGATTTATGAATCATAAAATAACTAGCTCAATTTGCTTCATTTTAAAAAAATGGATATTATTTACTATATTAACCTGAAGAAAGACTGATCAGTCCTTTTGCAAATAAATTATTTGGAAGGATTATCTTGTGGCCATCAAACAGAAGCAGATATTCTTGAAAGCAAAGGAATGAGAAAGGACAAAAGCATCTTATCTTCTTTAAGTGTGGCTTTTGGCCAACATACAGGTATCTTCGACTTACGATCAGTTGTCTGGTGATTGTTTGAAGCTATGACTCCACATGGGTATTTGCAATATGGTCATGTGACTGCATTAGACAACTGGATTGCATTTTTGACCATTTGCAGTGTCTCAAAGTCATGTAAACACATTTTGTAATGTTTTTGCCAAATGCTAGCATTTACTTCTGGTTTTTGAGAAAATTGACCCAAAGCAAACAGTTAGTTTACTTAACAACTATGACATTCACTTAAGAATAGTCATTACTGTTACATCTGATATCTCAATAGAAATATGGAAATAGTTTGCAGATCACATTTTAGATCCTATGTATACAAAAATACTGAAATTCAAAAGGATTCTCAAACACCGCTGTATATAATAGCCTTATAAGGCTACCATATTTTTCGGAGTGTAGGATGCTCCGAAGTATAAGATGCACCTAGCTTTTGGGGAGGAAAACAAGAGGGAAAAAATATCTGCCTCTGCCTCCCAGCAATTGGTCTCTTTGCAGCAAATAGCAAACAGCCTGGTCAGCTTCAGCACAGCCTGATTTAGCACAAGCAGCGGATTGTCGGGAAGATTGGCTTCCCTACAATCAGCTGTTTCAAGCTGCAAGGATTGCCGTCACCTATTGCCACCTCTGTGCACTCTATTTTTGGCCTCCACATCTCATTTTCGGCCTCCGTACACCCCATTTTCACCCCATTTCAGGCAGCAGGGATCAGAACAGGTGAAAAATGGGTTGTGCAGAGGCAAAAATGGGGCGCATGGAGACTGCTAACGTGATGCAGAAGCTGAAAATAGGCAATAGATTGGTCCACAATGACTGTCGCAGCCGAAAATGGAGCTCAGGAAAGCCGCATGCATTTGATCATAACTTTGACATTTTGATTACACAAAGTAGCATTTGATCATATACTTTGCCCTCCCACACACACCAAGAGCAACTTGGCCAAGGCGAGTGAAAGCAGCAGCAATAGCCTCAAGGAAGAGGTAAACATAGCTGGGAATGCTTCAGGGAAATAAAATAGGGCTCAGCTAGGGGGTCTTGGTGCCCTGGAACTTGAGGGACAGGATGAGCACTTGTCCTCCGCTGCCTAGGGCTCTGGATAGCCTGCACTGCAGTCCAGGGTCATCTGTATGGCATGGGAGATATGGGGAGACTCTTTTGGAGGACAAAGATTTGGCGCTGTCACGGGTCTCACCTTCCTCCACTGGAGACAATGGCTCCAGTCAGACCACCACATATGTCCCCGACATAAGTGATATCGAGCTGGCCACACCTACTATGATCACCCCCAAGGTAGTAGGCCACACCTACTATGAACACATACCCCAAGGTCAAACACAATCCTAATGTGGCTTTCAATGAAATCAATACACCCCTGAACTATGTGATAAATTAAACATCAGTGCAACTCATGTTTTCTACAGAATCTTTTTTTAAGATTAGAACTAGAATATTCTCTATATGTCAGCGTTCTAGGAAAACAAACTCCAACATCAAAATTCTGACACAAGCACTCCATCATATGGCCCAATCACCCTCCATTCCAACTCATCCAGGTGCAGGAATAACATGACCTTGACTGTAAAGAAGAATGCTATTATGTCTAACCACAACCACTATTATGTCTAAACAAAATCCCCTCTCCCAATTTCCCAGGCACATGAATCTGGCAGCATAGTGCTAATATGGCTTCCAAAGCTGATAGGCATCCCGCCCCTCCCCCCCGCCTGAAGGAAAATGCATGTCCTAGAAAATACAATAGACAAAACGCAACAAGGGGTTAATACATTATTCTCCAAACTATTTAACCCACTCTCCCCCCTCCAGGAGGACCCTTTGGCTTGTCAGGGAATTTGTCATAAAACTGTTTTAACTAATTTATCCGCTTTCAAATCCCAACTTTTTACCCAAGTAGCTTCTGACAAAGGGAACCCTTTCTAGTGAACTAAGCATTGTAAATGGCCTCTCTGTAATCTGGAATGAAGAATTTTTCTTCACCTCATGTGTCTCACCTTGCATTAACATAGGCTTGGGGGGGAGCAGCCAGTATGGATCTCAAACTGGAACCAGCAGCTGGTTTTTCACATGACCTAAAATGGTCACCTAACATCAAAAACATCATCAAAAAAGCACAATAAAGAATGTTCTTTCTGCGCCAACTTAGAAAGCTCAAACTGCCCAAGGGGCTACTAATACAGTTCTACAGAAGAATTATTGAGTCTATCATCTGCACCTCTATAACTGGTTTGGATCTGCAACCCAACAAGACAGAGATCTCAGAGGATAATTGGGACTGCAGAAAAAACAATTACTACCCACTTGTCTTCAATCGAGGACCTGTATACTGCACGAGTCAAAAAGAGGGCTGTGAAAATATTTACAAACCCCTCAAATCCCAGACATAAGCTGTTTCAACTCCTTCCCTCAAAACGACGCGAAAGAGCACTGCACACCAGAACAACTAGACACAAGAACATTTTTTTCCTGAAAGCCATCACTCTACTAAACAAATAATTCCCTCAACACTGTTCAACTATTTTACAAAGTGTACATTACTATTACTGTTAATCTCATCACTCCTTATCACTTATCCCCTCCCACTTGTGATTGTAGGACTATAAATTTGTTGCTTGTATCCTTACAATTTATATTGACTGTTTCCTAGTATTTGATTGTTGATTGTACCCTATGACTATCATCAAGTGTTGTACGTGATGATTCTTGATTCTTAACGAATGTACCTTTTCTTTATGTATACTGAGAGTATTTACACCAAGACAAATTCCTTGTGTGTCCAATCACACTTGGCCAATAAAGTATTCTATTCTATTCTAATAAACTGCTGGGGAAGACTGGGTGTATTTTACCCAAAATTTTGCAAGGGAGGCTAAGCTGAACTGTAACTGGATTGATTACTTTCACTACGGGGAAAGGAGCAAGAAATTTAGGACCTAATTTTTTACCTGGCAGCCTTAATCTGAGGTATTTAGTCGAAAGAAACACTTTATCTCACACCTGAAAAAGTGGCTGGAGAGATCTCTGTTTATCTGCCTGCTTTTTGTATTCCTAACCCACTTCTGCTAAAGCTTTCTTGGTATTCTCCCACCCCCATTTTAATGAGTCCATCCATTCATTTAGGGACATAGACCTTGGTGGCTCTCTAGGTAATTCGGTCATGGCAACAAAATCCATACTGGTAGTTATTTGAAAAGGAGTTAATCCTGTGCTACTGGGTACTGCATTTTTGTAAGCCGCTTCCACATAAGACAGTAAGTTGGCCCAATTTTCCTGCTGATAAACATGTTCCGCCAATCCATTCATGGCTGGAAAGGGACAATCCAATGGACCTCGAGAACTCCCTCCAGAACTTGGCAGTAAATTGAACACCTCGGTCTGATATCACTTGCTGAGATATTCCATGAAGCCAATAAATATGCTTCACAAACAGTTTGGCCAACTTCTTGACGGCAATCCATTTGCAAGTGGTAAAATGGGCTTGCTTAGAGAACAAATCAATGACAGTCCAAATTACTGTATTTCCACCACTTTCCAGGAGTTTGACAGTAAAATCTATCACAATCTCCTCCCACAGTTTCGTTGGTTCAGTCACAAAATCCCCCCTCCCAATTTCCCAGGAACATGAATGTGGCAGTGTGGAAGCTTCTGTGCTTAATGTGGTTTCCAAAGCTATATAGGTAATACAGGGCAATGTATTATTAAAAATTCTTTGCATTTTATGAGATCATTAACAAATTATATTTTTAAAAAGTGGAATTGCAAACATTTTAAAGTAAATTAGGACATAGATTTCTTTTTGAAGTTCTTTATCACATTCCTCTGAAGTTGTACTAAAGTAATATTTTGTCATTTTGACAGTCGTGTTGAATTAAAAAGATTGTGTGAAATCTTCACAAGGATGTTTGCTGATCCTCATAGCAAGGTATGTATTTCCATTTTATTATTTATGATGATTTACTAAGCATTATATATTAAAATTCTAAAAGTTTTGATCATTGGAGTTGCTTCATTCATAAAGTTAAAGATAATATACAGGCCCATGGATTTCAGGTATTACTATTCTTCTCCAATTACACAAGTCCAGGATTTCTAAATGCAAGAAAGGATCTCACCAGGTTCAGATAATTCTTGCTTAATGACCAGTCACTTAATGACAGAAGTTACAATGAACTAAAAAAAAAAGCTCAGTACAACTCATTCCCAAAATCACAACCACTGCCACACTCACCCATCCCTTGGTCACATAGTTGTAATTGAGGCATATGACAATCAGCTCACCCTGAGAATCATTTGCAGCATCTTGCAATCGTGGTTGTGATTTTTCTCCAGCAAAATTTGAGAATAGATTTTTTTCATGACCGTATAGTTTACTAAATGACTATAGTGACTCACTCTATAATTGTTGCAAAATCAAATCAGATCACAGGGTGACCTAATTAACTACCACATGATTTACTGATTAAGATTCCAGGCCCATTTGAAATTGTTAAGTGAGTACCTATATATACATAATGTAGACCTTGCTGCTGTGATTTAATTCACATCCATTAAACTCTAATGTAGAAACCTCAAAAGGACATAACTTATTATTCAAGTCATCTATAAGGTATAGGCAAATAATGCTTTCCTTTAAGTAGCAGGCTTGAGACTCCAGGAAGTATTCTGTTAAACCATTGCCATATATATAAGGTGGGTTATTTCCAGTTTGCTCATAAGCAAGAAATTGTGTAATTCAACTTTTTTCAGTGTATGTTCTCAGAAATTCCTCTCATCTTCTCTTTAATAAAAACAGATGTAAAACATAGCTTCTCTCACCTTTGAATCATTTTGTTGTCTTTTTCAGATCTTCTTTATTCAATCCAGTTCTTTGATTCTTTTTTCTTTCCCATTTTTAGAGTCTTAAAATTTCTTTTTAATATACAAAATGAATATTTTCTTTGTATTATTTTGTTTCTGTGTAACATTGAGAATGAAGCATCTGCTGAAGAAAGAAACAAAAGAAACAGTATATTCTGGCCAAGTCAAGAAGAGAATCACTTTGAGTCTTTTTAGGGAAAATGCAGATATTAGTGGAACAATAATTCCAAGTCCAATTATTTGATATTAGATTTAGCACAAGTCATAATTAATATCAGTGTTGGGGCATTTCAAGCTTTTTGTTCTTCTGCAGCAAGCCCACCCCATTGGTTTGTGTACTTATCAAATAAACATTGCAAAAGGAGGGGCTTGTGTTAGTCTGTGGTAGCCAAATTTTAGGAATTTGATAGTAAACACCTTTCCAACTAACAAATGTAGTAAAATGAGCTGTAACTATGCACATGATGTTTTGCATCTAATGAAGTGAGCTACAGCTCATGAAAGGTTATGTCTTTTCAAAAAATGTAGTAATCAGAAAAGCAGCTAATTCCAAACTTTTTTGCACACCAGGTACAAATTGAAATTATTCCTTTTAATCACCATCACATGGCAGCGAAGAGTTATTCTCTCTCTCCCTCCTCCTCTCTGTCTCTCTCTGAGTGTGTGCATGTGTTGCAGTTCTTTGACAATATTTTTGGAAGTGGTTTGCCAGGACCTTGTTCCTAGAATTCAGAAAGAATGACTGGGTCAAAAACATCTAGCTGGCTGGCATGCCTGAAACAAAACTAGAATTAATTTTTAATTAATTTTTAATGAAAAAATTAATTAGAATTAATTTTTAATACTTTTAATCACTATATTAAACTGACTCTCAATATGTCTTTTGCCAGTGTTCATGTGAAAACAAACAAAATCGGTTTCTTTTTCCAGGTGCTTTCCAGAACAATTAACAACTTTTACATCTCTTGAATCAGTGTTAGATCTTATCAACAACTTAACATAAGACACGTGTTTCCATTTAAAAATTTGATGTTCCTCTTTCCTCATGTTACCAATATATTCCCACTTTTCAGATTTAGAAGAAAGTAGAGACTCAAGAGTAGAATTAAACAAACAGCTTTGTCGTCTTTTTCTCATTGCCCAACTTATTGGGGAGTAAAATTAATTATTTGATCCATATTTCCTAGCCTTTGGGGAGAAAATATTAAATTCTAAATAATAATTAGGTAAATACTAGATTTTGGAAATTGAATAAATTATATTACTAATGGCTCTGTTTCCATTTAAGGACTTATAGCTACTTCAGATAAAGTGTTATCTCAGAGGAAACATTGTTCTCCAACTGTTTGTAAGCCAACCAGAGTTGCTGCAATATGAGATGGACTGCATATTAGATAAACAAAGAAGAACTTCATTTGCATTCATGAAATAAAAAACTTTTTTATAATAATCTATTTTTACTCTATGGCTGGGTTTTTCATAAGAACACAATTTCTTTGCCAGATACTTACAATAGAGCAAAAAACATCAATTATCTTAAATTCCAAAATATTTCAAATAGCATAATCACTGATACTTGTCCCCCTATGAATTTCAGTGGCTTGGTCAGATTTCAGTAACTCCACTGTTAATTTGAACATCCTAAGATTCTTTTTTCAGAATATCTGGGAGAAGTCACAGTTATGTTTTTATATTAATGCAGGTAAAGAAATTACCCTGAAGAAATAATCACAGCAAAAGTAACACATAAATCTAATAAAGACACTGTAGTGTACAATATCGTGACATTGTTGCGATGAATCATTGCAACATATCATGGTTCACATAATCAAAATTTAGGTGCTTGGCAGTTGGTATGTGGGACATGGTGGACTCTGGCTAAGACATTGAGCTTGTCGATCAGAAAGGTCAGCAGTTTGGCGGTTCGAATCCCTAGAGCCATGTAACAGAGTGAGCTCCCATTACTTGTCCTAGTTTCTGCCAACTTAGCAGCTTGAAAGCATGTAAAAATGCAAGTAGAAGAATAGGGACCATTTTGGTGGAAAAGTAACTGCACTCTGTGCATCTTCAGCATTTAGTCATGCTGGCCACATGACCACAGAGCGTCTTTGGATAGCGCTGGCTCTTCAGCTTTGAAACAGAAATGAGCACTGCCCCCTAGAGTTGGGAACTAACATATATGTGTGAGGGGAACCTTTACCTTTATGATGATTGCAGTGTCCCACAGTCATCCGTCATCATTATAACCTTCCCATCTAACTTCCAACAAAGTCAACGGGAGAAATCATATTCACTTAATGACCATATGATTCACTTAACCACAGGGATTTACTTAACTGTGGCAAAAAAGAACTTAAAATGAAGCAAACATCACATAACTGCTTTGCTTAGCAACAGAAATTTTGGGCTCAGTTGTGATAATAAGACAAGGCTGCCTGTATCCAGCCCAATTTAGTATGCTAACCAAATGAAAGCCAAATTAAAATCCAGCTCTGTAACATAAGTAGTAAATGACATTGCTTCTATTGTTAAATCTTTGCTGTTATAAAATTTTCAGGACATCTGTTGCCCTGCTGATATTATAAGTCTTAATTTAGACTAGTTTACAAAACTTCATATTTATTTACCTCTTGATTAAATAACTCTATATGAAATAACATTTGCATCCACAAACTTTATATATATATATTTGTTTCTGTAGATTTTCACGGGTACAGGTATGTAGGTCTAGGTGTGTTCGGATCTTTTCCCGTGTAAGATTAAGAGTATCTTGGTGACATTTTGGTGAGGTCCATCAGAGAAGCCATCGAGATAGAGAAACACCCCCATAACATGAATAGACGGGACAATACCTCCCGCTTACCAGACATCTGGAAGCTAGCCCTCACCAACAAATGAGTCCTAGCCACAAAAACCAACACCAGACCCAAAACAACGCAGGACACCACTGCCAATCCCCCTCATCAGACCCAGGCCCAAGCATGTCCTATAAACAAAGGACAACTACCATCCAGGAAACAGACCACGGCTGCTTCGCCAGCTATTGCACCCCTCGATCCCAAAACCAAACAAGCTGACACACGCCAAGAACACAGACCCAAACTCCAAGCCAGACTAAAACTCAGAATGCTACAACACAGCCACCTGCTTAGGACATCACATCAGAAAACTCAGGAAATTATACCACAAGAACTCAAGAAGTTGCAACACAGCAAACGACTCAGGATATCACAGCACAAGACCAAGGATACTACAGCAATAAATCTCACAAGGTCATCACACAACCCATTACCCAAGCCGTTACTACACAAGAGGCTAATGGAAAAGAGATCAAAACACAAACAAGCCAGGACATTACAATGCAGGACCCAGGATACCACAACAAAAGAACTTGCAAGCCCATCACACAACCCATTACCCAAGCCGTTAAAACACGAGAGGCTAATGGAAAAAAGATCACTACAAAACAAACAACCCAGGAGATTACAGCACAAGATCCAGGATATCTCCACAACAAAACTCACAAGACCATCACACAGCCCATTATACCAACATCAACTCCATCAATCAATCAAGAGACAGCAGCACAGCCAACCAGCCCAGCATATCAGCCCCCCCCACCAGTATATATAGAGAGACGGCAGCTCCAATCACACATTGCTTGCACTGACACGAAGCCGAAAGCAGTGGCCTGAGGATGGCGAGTGGGACCTCACCAAAATGTTGCCAAGATACTCTTAGTCTTACATGGGAAAAGACCCAAACACACCTTGATCTACATATATACATATACATACATACAAATTTAAAACTGAAACAGCTGTGAAAGTCTGACTCACAGACGAACACAATACAGAAGCCTGATG
>BLBF01000019.1:1174875-1196472 GCA_015471245.1 Laticauda colubrina | reverse complement strand
AAGCCTGCACTCTCAAATAGAAAGATCTCCATGCCACAAGCCAGGCAAACACCTGGGCAAAAACAGACTCTCTCTGAAAGCTCCAACCTAACCCCCCCACCATGCACCCAGGTGAAACCCAGCTTGCTAATAAAGAGCAGCCGTCCCTTCACACGCAGCCAAGCTGCACTGAAAGCCTCCAACACAAGAACAGACTGTTGCCAGCCAATCAAAGCCACAAAACAGACAGAAGAAACCAGGAACACCAATCAATCAAACTCCAAGTCCAATGAAATAGGTCCAGGCTCCCAGCCAATCAGAATGAACCAGCCTCAAATTTAAAAACCAGGAGCTGTAAGACCCACATCCATACAGAAGCCTGATGATGGCAGATGAGATTCTGCTGAAACGTTGCTACAACTTTAACAGAACTACAATGACGTGGGATAATACCCGAAGGAAGCTGAACAGCACACATGTAAGTACCCGCGATAACTTAAAAAAACATATATATATATATATATTTGTTAGGTTTTCGCGGGTACTTACATGTATGGTATTCAGCTTTGTTCGAGTATTCGGCAGACTCTCATCTGCCATTATCAATACAGTGCATCATCAATACAATACAATAAATACATCACAATACAATACAATACATCATAAATACAATACAGAAGCCTGATGATGGCAGATGGGAGTCTGCCAAAACGTTGCTACAACTTTAAAAGTTGATTAAGTTATTCAGCTTGACACTACATTTCTGATGAAGAAATATTAGTTATTAATTATTAAAGAATGCCATAGCATTTTATTTTCATCTTTTTGTCCTTAAGGAGAATCAGAAGTTTCAGTTCAGCATCACACCAAACAAACTTCCAAATGACTCTACCTGTTCTATATTTATATTTCAATATTTAATTATGATCCATCTTTCTGCATAAAATTTACCCACCAGGCAGACATTTCTGAGACGTAATTAAAACTTTTTGTTTTCTGAATTCTTAGCAAAAGGGAGTTTATTAGCTTAATTCCTCTATACCCCAATTATCTCTCCAGTAAGCATCAATGCTGTATTTTGATATTTTGTCTTGCTAGTATATTTCTAAGAACATTAACTTTATAAGAGCTAGTACACTTTTTCACTTTAGTTTTTTTCTTGCAAATAACTCTGCCAGTGGATTAAGAGAATCAGAATATGAAAACTGTAATACAATTAAGTTTAATGTACCAATTTTAGAGAAATGGTCAATAAATTGATATTTAAACAAATGGAAACTATTTCTTTCCCTTCTCATAAACCAGAATGGTAGTGGATATATTATATCAAGGAAAAATGAAGAAATAAAGAGGAAATAAAGTATAAGTTTTATGGACTGATTCTAATCTTGTTATGAGTAGTATAGAAGAAATGTAGGATAAAAATTGAGTCAACACGATGATTTCTGCAAGAAATACTCCATCTCCACCCTGCTTCAGATAATGGACATTTTCAATTTGCTCCTACTTTTTCTAATAATAAATATTTGAACAACTGTTGACAACAATGTTGCTCAATACTCTTTCTCTCTCTCTATATATATATTTATATATCTGATTTAATTCACTGAAAAAGATTTGCATCTTTTAGTGTAAATTCTAAATTTTTGGATTATTCTACTTATGGATGCATTTTAACTTCAGTGAGATTTTCTATAGTATTTGCTGAAATATATAAGCCTTAGATGTGTACCTTTGTTTTGTTTACAGCAATCATTCTTTGGCTGTGTTTGAGGATGTTTATTGACTTAATTGTCTAATGGCACTTTATTTTAGGAGCCCATAGTGTTCAGTAAAATATTTAAGCTTCCACAGATAAGTAACTAAAATTTGGTTACTTGGAGCACTATGTCAGATTGTTCAATCCTGTAAAAACTGCAAAAAAGGTGTTTTCTGCCATAGTAGAAAATAATAGACTTCAGTTCTACTGCATTTGTATCTATAGCAGGGCTGTCAAACTCGCATGTGCCGGCCACACCCATTCCTGGTTTAGCAAGGGGGGGGGGGAATTCTGATATGTCTCGTGATGTTGCCATGATGATGCAAGTTTGACACCCCTGATCTAATTTGCCCCAAAATATGCACATCAACTTAAGATGTTATAATTTTAATAGATATGTATAGATTACTGTTCTTTAACTAAAGCTTGATGCTTGAATTGATGCACAGCCATGTTTTAAAATTGCTAATAAAAAAACACTTTTCTTCCAATGATTTGATCTTGAAAGAGAAAATAGAGGAAAAAGACAGAAGATAGATTGCTATATGCTACTTAGTAATTTGATTCCAAAGATATTAATATTTTAAAACATATACATCATAATTTTCTCATGCAGGAACTATGCAGATGGCAACTAATTTATGTGTTTTATCTCCCCCCCCTCTTTTTTTTCTTTTTGCATGCTGTCCCCTGTGTTGGAACTCTCTATAGAGAGTAAGTTGGTTCAATATTTGTTGGAACCCTGACTGTGTTGCATGGTGAATACTAACCTTTCTCCCCTCTATTTTATACCTATAAAAATGTTTGTAGAATGTAGCTTTTGCACTTTATAAATTCCTGCAGCTTTACAAATTATCCTGAAATGCTTTTGTATACAAATGAACTTTCCTTTTGTTTCTCTACTACTATTGTGTATTGTGGTGACTGGCGCATCTTAATTTCATATCATATAAGGATATATTCATATTAAAAAGATCTAAAACATTTTCTCCACAGTCCAGTTGCTGATTTATATCCAGATTTGTTTATAGGAATACATATATACACTGGTCACGAATGCTCCTGTTCACAATCAAATCTGGTGAGGAACAAAAAAACCCACCTCAGGTCACGATTCAAAATTTGGCATGGAAAGGGAATCTTTCTGTGCTGATTTCCCTTCAATGCCATTTTTTTATTTTACTGCACGCATGCGCAGTCAGTTGTGCTTTCGGACACGACCAAATTGGGTCACGACTGGAGTCCAGGAACAGGTTACAGTCACAACCTGAGGCTCCACTGTACATGCATCAATACACACACACACACGCACACACACATATATTCTCTGTTCACTGTGAATGTGAATTTTGACATATACAAACACATACTTTTTGGCTATCCCATATTATGAATGTCTTTTTTTTTTTTTTGCAAAATGCCCATGAAAATATGCAAAACTGAGCAGTGTATAAATTATGTTTATATTTAACTGATCTACAGTCAGTGAATATTATGGAGGAGGAAAAGCATTGTTAAGGTATTGCAATTTTGAACATGAAAGGTGAGTTGGCATGTTAACTATCAAGACTATTGCTAAGAGCAAGTTGTTTTCAGTATTTTTCAGTTTAAAAACAAGATAACATGCAGTTGTATCTGTTAATTTTTATACATTTATATGAAATGATGCCAATCAATGCAGTTAAATGAATCACATAACAATAAATTGGAGATAAATTGACTTAGTTGAACTTAAATCCCATTGAAATCAGCAAGAATTATGATAATAATTCAATTGAATTACACTGATATTGAGAATTATCTTGGTCTGAATACAATTTTGTTGCATCATTCTTTTTACTCAATATTGCTATTATTTTTTGAGTATAGAGATGGATAACTGCAGTTTCCAAAACCCCTTACTGTAACCCATGGAAACCTTTTTGATCATGATTTTAGAAAACTATTCCTTCATTTTTTAGAATCTTAACATTTTGAGGTGAGAAACAAGAAAAAAATATTATAAAACTTACATTTGCATAACTTAGATATATCCAAAGGGCACCCTCCCCCACCTCAGTGTCCCTAGAGCAAGGGACACATGAGCATTTTGCTCATATGTAAGATTAGACCATGCCCACTTTGCCATTCCAGCTATAGAAACTACATATGTTGTGTCCCTTGGTCCCCCTTAGGTTGCCAATTCATGTGTTAATGGAAGGTTTTTCTAAAAAACTATGCTTTCCAATTCTCTACTACAGTAAGCCTTGTTGAATAAACATTCATTTGGCACAGTTCAAATTTACACAATCTGCAATAAAAAAAGTTGAGACAGTAAACCAGGTAACCAAATAGTACATGTAATCAGAGTTTTGCTCTGCTTCCACAGTCCTGCATTCATTTTGGTTTGCAATGCCTAGAATGTGTTTTTCACTATTGCATGTCTTCTGTTTACTTTCAGTAAAAAGATAGGTAGAAAACCTTATTCTAAGAAACCTTCAGCCTTGTGATTACATTGGAATTATGCTAACCAATGTTCATTAAATTGAGCTTTACTGTGGTAGAAAATTGGAAACCCTAGCCTTTTTGTTATAACTTCCTCCATAGTCCATTAAATTACAGTTTTCTGTATACTTTATCTGGTTATATTTAACTAGAGCTTAAATTTAACCCTACAGTAAAGCTTGGAATGAGTTATAACAGAGCTCCAACCCTAGATGGACAACTCACCCAAAGCTGGTTTCCTAACAAAATTGTGCATGCACTACCCCCATTTTTCCTGCACTACATAACAGTAGAATCTGTAGTTTGCTGCTGTAAAGAGCAAATAAAGACCAAAGATAAATTTGGAATTACAACTGAAAATCACTGTCTTATTATGAAACCTACATTTTAGGAATTGGGCAAAAGAACATCTCTTGTTGGTGGGTAGTTTCAACAATAAAGTATAATACACTCACTATGTGTTCTCATTAAATATTCTGCAAATTTAGGACCATTTTGAACATTTGTTTTTTCTTTATTCAATAGAATAAAGGGCCAGGTAGTAGCAAATGAACAAGCATAGAAAAGTGTAGAAAACTCTAGTGGTAAATTTATATAGTTTGAGCATAGATTGAAAATTTTCAGATTCTTTTTCTTCTACCTTATAAGGGTTTTGTTTGTTTATTTGTTTGTTTGCAGTAGGAATCAAAGTATTATTTGTATGCCTTGTAGAAGACTTATTTGAAAGTTTGATTACTAATTTCAATACAAAGTGTAGCTAAGTATCTTTATAGAAAAAGATAAAATTTCCCTATTGCAACTATACATTATTTAATCAACTTGCTTTCTGATTCAAGTATACCATTTTGGATCACCTTTATGATTTTACAGAACTATATTGTTTTGATACAAATACTTCCTAAAACTATGGAGATCAAGTTTCCAATTTTAAATTTCTTTACACTCCCAATTCTGTTCAATTACAGATATTTCCACAATTATTAACACTTTTATAAACAATGTTGAAATTAATTTGTTAGATGTACAGAGATCATTTGTAAGACATTAATTTCATTCTTCCCTGTATCAAATCTTACAGTGTACTATATTGAAGATAGTCATAAATGTGTTGTATAAAATATTTTTGTGGCATCTTAGTTTTTTTTATTTACATCCAGCATGTTTTCTATGCATGCAAGACTTAGCAGTGTAAAACTATTTTTCAAATGAGAAAACAAGATTTTTTATGGTTGTTCAGACTTTATTAAATATATTTGAATTAATCTATAAAGTGATGAATAGCAGAAAAAATAGTATGTTTGTATGAAAAAGAGATGAATATTATGACTGCACTATATGATAGAATATATCTATGAAATTAGATAATATATCATTAAAGCTGGGAAGTTTGAGGGTTTTTCAGATCAGTTGTAATAAAAAGATTTAGTATGCTAAAATGAAGCATAGATCAAGTTTCAAAATTCAATGAAATAGACAACACCAAAATAGTGAAAAGGGAAGAAGAGAATTGCGCCAGTCATCACAGCATTTCTTTGCTCAGTGATATTGCATGAAGTACTAATTTCCAGAAATACAAATATATTTTTGAATCACAGATTCTTACAAGAAACAGGAGAGAATGTTTTCCTGCTTGGCTGTATATTATTGCCTCTTTCTGCTTCTATGTGCTACTACATTATTTTGTGAGTTCAACACAGGCAAGCATCAACTCCTTTTCTTCCCTACTCTTTTTTTTCCTTTTGTCCTCCCTTTTTTCCCCGAATGCAGGTGTTCAGCATGTTTTTGGAAACATTAGTAGATTTTATCCAAGTTCACAAGGAAGATCTACAGGATTGGCTATTTGTGCTGCTGACACAGCTTCTGAAAAAAATGGGTGCTGACTTGTTGGGATCTGTACAAGCAAAAGTTCAGAAGGCTTTAGATGTGACAAGGTAATAGATTAATGTCAGAATAAAAGTACACATGTTTTAAACTTTCTACATCTGTATTTCAGTTTTGCATCCTTTAGAATACAATAAAATATAGCTATTAGAATCAGCATATTAAGAGTGTGGAAAAAAATAATGTGTCTATTTTCACTATATTGTCTATTTTCTAGTAATGTTTATACACAATATACCTTTAAAATGAATGAACCCAAATGCTGTGTTCAGTTTTAATATTTCCAGTCTTTACAAACCCATAATTTTTATATTATCTCTCACTGCTTATATAGGCAAAGTACATATATTTCCCATTTTATGTCTAGTTTCTGAACATAAAACTGTAAGTTTGATGAAGTGAAATTTAATTGTATTATTTCATAGGGAATCATTTCCAAATGATCTTCAATTCAGTATTTTAATGCGGTTTACTGTTGATCAGACCCAAACACCAAGTCTGAAGGTAAAAAATTACACAGCTTTACATTCCATTCAATAATATTTTTGTCTTGTGTTATACATTCTATGTTGTTGGTTTTCAATTAGTGGTTTTTTTTATTATAAAATTTCAGACAGTCAAGCCAGCACTGCAGGACCAGCTTCGTTCTTTTTGGAGCTCCAAGGTTTTTTTTTCTGAATTATTGCTTTTTTTAACCTATTGTGTGTAAAATTTACATTAAAATATTTCTATGCATCAATATACTGCTACTAACCTTTGCAAGGAATTTTGAGCATGCTCTTGTAAACTTGATCACAGCATTATGTGATTATCTTGAAACATTTGACAATGAATCCTATGAAAATTCCACAATGTCCAACACAGTTTTAAAAAAGTGTATGGCTATCTCACATCAAGCTGGCTATGCAAGCTCCCTCTATCAAGTCTTTTCTAATTTTATGTTTGTAATTTCCCAATCTCCATTTAAAAGACTGAATAGTATTCCAGCAGAATTTCTTGCTGAGTTTTCTACAGTTGCAAAATATTTTTGCATCTTCAAAATTGGAGTTATTTGCTTTTAAGCTTTTATTATGAATATTCTATGATATTAATGATACATATTCAGACACTGAGCTGTTGCTGGAAATATGTAAAAGTTGAAATATATAAACAAAAACTATTCTCCTGCAGATGACCAGTTGGAGAAATTTCAGACTTGGGTATATACAGTATATTGTGTATGTACAGCAACTGAGACATTTTGGGAAAATAACAAGCGTATATGTAACCACCATTTTTCTCTGTCTGGCACAGAAGTATTTAGTCTGTTAATTGCTTTTCACAAGATAGCACTTCTTTACTCCTTAATGCAGTGGTATCAAAATTACAGACAAAATACCATATTTCTTAAAATGCAATGTTTATTATAAGTGCTATAGAGAAATTTATATTAACTATTTTGTTACAGTGAATCTTTAGATTTTTCTGTAGATTTAAATATAAAGGAATAAAGATTTTAAAACTGGTAGGAGCTACATTGGGAGATCGATGTGGGTTGGTGGTTTTCTCCTGATTAAAAAATCCCTTTAAACTTTAAGTTATATCTTTGTGAATCATTGAAAAGTTATCTTGCTAATTGTAGATATGAAGATCTTTTTAAAACATTTTTATTTTACAATATAAAGAAAGCAATTTCAATGTCTATATATAAACAGTATGTTGTCTGGTTACAGTTAGTTTGAGCAATAGTCATCATCATAATGTTCATTAGTAGTGATCATATTATAACAGTATTTTCTCAACATAATATTAATACTTAATTGTTAATACTAAATCATATTGATAATAAACATATCATAATAAACCTTCATGGTAAAATGAATCCTTCATTTATAATTTTAAATATTCTAACTTCTGTTTCTGTTAGTTAACCATAGATAAAATGAATCCCATGTTTCAAAATATTCCATATCTTCCTTCTCTTTAAGTTCAAGTCTATCAATCTATTTATTTAATTTCAAGTCTATCAATCAATCTATTCAATCTATCCATTTCTGCACATTCTAGATTTTTTTTTCTATCTTCTTAAAGATGTGAAAATATTATGTGTTTGCATTGCACAAAACTTCCAAATATATGAAAGTGCCCCATTTTTGCTAGCAGAGGCACCACAGGGTAGTCTTTTGTTATTTCCAGGCCGCGCCCACGGACCGGATCTAAGCAAGCAGTGGGCCAGATTAACCCCCGGGCCTTGAATTTGACACCCCTGACATAGGATATGGTGATTGCTTAACTGAAGAATCTATATTCATATAGTCCTTGGCTACAACAGTAATGAAGCCTGCTCATAAAGGTTGCATATGTAATACTTAAATGAAATTGCCTTGGGGTGGTCCAGAAGGCCTAGCACACACTAAAACCTTCCTGCCTCCCAACACCTCCTCCCCCCCCAATACCCCCATGCTTCACCTCCTGTCCCTCAAGGTCCCCATAGCTCTGTTTTCCCCTCATAGGGTTTGCATAGGCATCCCCCCATACACAACTTTCTGCAGGTCTTAGGCCTGCTTCCCACCCCACCGAACCCATTTCCTCCCTGCCTCTCATTATCCATCGTAGACCTTTTGAAGATCTTCAGAGCTCCAGACATGTAAAATTGTGGTTACTCCAAAATGGCAGCTGCTTTCTGTAGGCAGCCACATGGTCCAGGGATAAAGTGGTCTTAACAAGATCTGTGCAGTTGAAGCAAAACTTCAGAGCTTGCAGTGTTATGCAGACTGCATTAGGGAAACAGAGCAGACTGCAGCTGCATCCCAGAAGCACCTGCCATTCTTTGCAGCTGCTTCTAAGCCACACAACTGAGGGACACAGAGGGATGGAGTGGCTTGCAAAGGATGGGAGGACAAGAGATTCAGAGAGCTTCAAAATATGAAGTACATGATGAGGATATGGAGGAGGCCTAAGGCCTGCAGTGACCCAGTAGGACATAATAAGGGAGATAGGTTGGGAGGGGGGATGCTGCAGGTTCCTGTTGTGAATCCTAAGTGCAAATGATAGTGTGAGTGCTGCAGTAGCAATAACTTCAAAACGGGATTTTAAGTGGCTTTTAGGACATCTATTGTATATATGTTTTACTACATTGCTTTTTGAAATTATATTATTTGTGCCAAAACTGCATATTTTTGAAAATAAACTTTGCATTCTATGTTCATTATTTCATTTAGCAATATTATCGTTCACACACACACACACACACACACATTATAGAATATCTATTCTTTAAAAAGTAGCATGTTGAATTGAATTGATGATCTAGTTCACTATTCTGTTTCTTACCACAACCAATTAGAAGCCTGTAGATGACTTGTATACAAGGCCTAAAGGCAACAGTCTTCTCAGATTGTTTTATTCACTAAACTGAGTTCAGATATATTTAGTGCATCCCGAAATACTTTTTATATTTTGTTGTGTTTTACTGATCTAGGTGAAATGTTAATATATATTGCTAGTCCATGTATGATATGCCATACATTAAATAAATAACATCTTTATAAACATAATAAGTAGATTTTACAAACCAATTGTAGATTTCTCCAACGTTCAGACAGAAAATTCGACAGAAATGAAGTTGCAAGTAACTTCAGCAGACATGTTACAAGTGCAGAGCAGAACAGTAACTCAGTTTCTCTTTTACTTTAGTTCAGCAGGCAAGCAAGAAAAGAGAAGTAATTTCATTTTAATAAGAGACTCAGAGCTCAACATAGCTTCAGAGCTGCAGAGCTTAGTTGCTACACCTAAGCTACCTCTAGTTTCAGTTTCCAAGCAGTTCTCATTGGCTCACTTAGTTGCTATGCCTATTCATTGGCTGACCTTGTTACCAAACTCTATTCCAGTTCATGAATATATTCTGACATACTTGATATGGAATAAATTCTATGACTGGTTAAAGATAAAGGGTTGAAGTTAGAGAAAGAAAACAATGAATGTTTTTTTTATTAAAAACAGATGGTTTGTAACCACAATATTATATGATATAATTATTCTTATTAGAAATTGGGACTATTTTTATAGTACTAGCTATGGTTCTTATTCTTTGTAAATAACAGACTCCGACAAAAATTATTCAAAATGTCTTATCTATAAAAATTAAAAAAGAAAGAGAAAGAAAGAAAAAAAAAGAAAGAAAGAAAGAAAGAAAGAAAGAAAGAAAGAAAGAAAGAAAGAAAGAAAGGGAATTATTGAATCATTTTAGCAGAATATTTAAAGGAATGTATACACCAGAATTAAATATTTTCTGTCAGTAAACAGAGACACAAAAGAAATGGTGTCTTATTTTTTATATGTATTTAATTCATTTCTACTAAAAACTTATCCTAGCACCATAAATATATACAAGTCTGTAATGATGTTTTTAAAATGATGAGTTTTTTAGTATAAAAACTAGTATAAAAACTATAAAAACTATAAAAATTTAGTATAAAAACTATAAAAATTATAAAAATATAGTAGTGCCAAAAATAGATATCCTAGCACCATAAATATATTAATGTAATGTAATGATGTTTTTAAAATGATGGGTTTTTAGATTATTTTAGCAAGTTTTCACCTAGCTGAAAACTAGAATAAATCTGGAATAGATACAGAATGGAAATACTTCAATATCTATTTTTGGCACTACTATATTTTTATAATTTTAATTTCTTTTTTGTTCAATTTTTTATTTTATTATAAATTGGAAATTAGAGGAAGAAAAAGGAGTGGGGAAAAGGGGCTATGAGGGAGAAAAAGAAAGGAAAAAAAGACATTGATATCTTACTCTTAGCACAATACAAGATAAAAACTCTATCTTCAACTTTTTGCTTTTACACTACAACTAAAATGCTCGACTTTTTTAAAACACTTTTTAAGTCTAGTGCTTCTTTTTTCTTTGACTGCTTAACATACAAGCTTAAAAGTTCAGTATTGTATTTAATATCTTCCCTTCAAGCTACACTTACAGAATAATATTTTTTTTTCTCTTATAAACCATCCTTTTTAACATAGAGAATATTTATTCAAACTGATGCATCATTTTTTAAAATTTTTGTCTTAATATGGGTACTCTGAAATACATTTTCAATAACCCTACTTTAGGTTAAGCCCATGTCACACTGGCCAACGGATGCAAAAAGGACACAGCGGACGAGCAAACTGTTCCATCCGTTGTTATCCGCTCTCAAAAGGGGTAAAATTTGCATAACCGGAGTGGATAACACGGACGCGGGGAGGACGCAGGGCGGATGCAAAGCGGATGCGGAACGGAAGCCTAGCGGATGGGAGCGGATGGGAGTGGGTGGCACATCCGCAGGGCTTCCGGGGGGCCTCAGCGAAGTGGACACAGAACGGAAAGAGCAGAAGCAGAGAGGACGCCAAACGGATGAAGCAGATGCAGAGCGGAAGCCTAGCGGATGCACAGCGGAAGCCTAATGGATGCCTAGTGTTAATTGCGCATGCAGGGAGGATGCATTGCGTCAGCCCCGCGGATATAACGGAAGCAGCTCGGAAGCAGGACGCCATTCAGAGGAAAGACCTGCTGCCGGACACATCGACTGTCTTGCCTGCCAGCCTGCATGTCTGCCTGCCAGCCTTGCTGCCAGCCTGCCTGCAAGCCTTGCTGCCAGCCGGTCTGCCTGCCAGCCTTCCTGCCTGCCTTGGTTCATGTCTGCCTGCCAGCCTTGGTGCCAGCCTCCCTGCCAGCCTTCCTGCCAGCCTTGGTTCATGTCTGCCTGCCAGCCTTGGTGCCAGCCTCTCTGCGAGCCTTTCTGCCAGCCTTGGTTCCTGCCAGCCTCCCTGCCAGCCAGCAACCCCACAACCATGCGGAAGCACAGCAAGCCTCAGCCATCTGCTGGCAGCCCTGGCAAGAGGGACAGGGCTACCATCCCGCCCCCTGGCCCTCACTCTGGTTCTGCTGGGGTTTCTGCAGCACGGGCTCGCTCTTCTGGGGCTGGCGCTTCTGCTACTTCTGCTTCTGGAGGAGCTGATGACAAGCACTCCAGCACCAGCCACCTCCACAGCACCTGCACCCTTCACCCCTGGGACTGAGCGACCAAGAGGAGTGCCAGAGACTCATTTTTGTCTTATAGCTTGTTGTTAATAAAGTCTATTTATGATTCACACACTTGCTTCGTTTCTTTTTTTTAATAAGGTCTTGCTGGAAACTTTTAGAAATGGTTTAAGCCTTTGCATGCTTGTGGGATGGGTAAGGATAGCTTTGGTATGGGTTAGGATACCTGTGGGATGGGTAATAGCTATGGGATGGGTTAGGATACCTGTAGGATAGATAAACCTCCAGTGCAAGCAAGTGGGACTATATGGTGCACCCTCCCAGGTGCCACACCTACGGCCCTTTATTATCAATAACAATTTAATCATTGATCAACATATTTCAACATAAACACAACTCTTTATTAAATGCCCTGTTCATTGTAGGCCAACCAAACATACATGGCCCAATCTCATCTGTGTGATGAGACAGGCTGAAGGAAGCATCCATTAAGCATCTACCATGCTGTCTTGCCACTCCACTGCTCCAGCTGGTGAGTTGCACCATTCTCTCAGGAGGTTGCGCTGCTTCTTCGCTTCATTTGAGGCTCTGTTGGGGCCTTGCACATCCTCAGTGTTGATCAGGTTTCGCCCTTTCCTCCATTCCCCAGGCTCCATGACCCCATTGGCTTGTTGGAGGTCCACGAGCCTGTTCTGCAAGACTGGGTAGCGGGTGCGCATGAGATTGTGCAGGATGCAGCAAGCTTCCATGATCCTCCTCATGGTCTCTGGGGCAATGCTGCATGTTGGTGAGAAGTACCTGGAACCTGTTGGCCAGGATGCCCTGGACAGCCTGTAGTTGAAGATCCTCTCTTCATGGGTGAGGAGTCTGGAGGTGTAGGGCTTCATGAGGTAGGTTGTGAGGGAGAAGTCCTCATCCCCCACGATGAAGTTGGGCACATCTTCTGTGTCATGTCACACTGAACCAACGGATGCAAAGAGAATGTAAAACGGACAAAAAACCTTGCCATCCGTTGGTTAACGCGATGTATCCGTTCTGTACTCACTGCCTCCGTTTTGCTTCCTCTCTATCCGTCCAGCATCCGTTTGTGGACGTTTCATCCGCTCCAAAGTTTTGGGCTGCCGAAAACCTTTGCGTGGAAAATGTATCCAGTTCGTCCATTCCGCATCCGCTACACATCTGTTACGCATCCGCTATATCCGCTTGGTGTCCGCTGCTCATCCGCGCAACTCGCATCCGCCCGGATGCAGGGAGGAAGCGGAACGGACATGGAACCGATGCAGAACGGATGCAGAACAGATGCAGCACGGAAACAAAGCGTTTAAAGCGGAAAAAACATTCACAGAGGGGATCTATCTCGGATATTAAGGATATCTAGAGGATGCCTAGAGGATGCAAAGGGACACCTATACTGCCCATAAAAAGGGGGAGCAACTCGTCTGCATCTCACTTTCAGACCAGCAGCCCACCTGTGCAGACCTCTGCAGCCTTCATCTGCCTCTTGCTCTTCCACAGCATCAAATCATGTCCACTGTGGATCGTACCACAGTCCTTTTGGCAGCCACCATCCTTCTGCAACAGTACGAAGCCATCTACAGGCTCTGTGAACTCTACTATGGGAAGAAAAAGAGGCGGCCAAGAAGCGTCTGGGTCCGAAAATGGATCAGGAGAAGAGCAGAGTACGGACTGTACAACAAGCTGATGGTGGAGCTCAGGAACGAAGACACTCGGGCGTTCCAGAACTTCATGAGGATGCCTCCAGCCATGTTTGACGAAGTTGTGCAGCGGTTGACACCCAGGTTGACCAAGGCAAACACCAACTTCCGGCCCAGCCTGGAACCTGGGCTCAAGGTGGCACTGACTCTGCGCCACCTGGCCTCAGGGACCACCTACAAAAGCATGCAGTACGGCTGGAGGGTGCCACACAACACCATCAGCATTGTGGTCAGAGAAGTGGTGCAGGCCATCATCGAAGAATACAAGGAGGAGCTCCTCCAGTGCCCCTCCACTGAAGAAGGATGGAAGAAAGTTGCAGAGCAGTGGTATCAGAGGTGGAACTTCCCACACACTGTTGGAGCCATAGATGGCAAGCACGTGGCCTGCAAAGCGCCAGCCAAGTCGGGGTCCACTTATTTCAACTACAAGGGCTTCTTCAGCATCATCCTCTTTGCCATGGTCGATGCTGACTACAAGTTCATGTACATCGATGCTTCAGGCTACGACTCATCTTCAGATGCCCAGGTATGCAACGCCAGTCACCTCAAGGAGGAGCTGGAAAGCAACCTCATCGTGGGCTTCCCAGATCCAGACCCCCTGCCCAACGACACGCAAGATGTGCCCTACTTCATCGTGGGGGATGACGCCTTCTCCCTCAGAACCTACCTCATGAAGTCATACACTTCCAGACTCCTCACCCTTGAAGAGAGGATTTTCAACTACAGGCTGTCCAGGGCAAGGCGGGTGGTGGAGAACACCTTTGGCATCCTGGCCAACAGGTTCCAGGTACTTCTCACCACCATGCAGCATCGCCCAGAGACCGTGAGGAGGATCATGGAAGCTTGCTGCATCCTGCACAATCTCATGTGCACCTGCTACCCAGTTTTGCAGAACAGGCTTGTGGACCGTCAACAAGGCAATGGGGACATTGAGCCTGGGGAATGGAGGCAAGGGCAAAACCTGATCGACACTCAGGATGTGCAAGGCCACAACAGACCCTCACGGGAAGGGAAGAAGCAGCGCAACCTCCTGAAACACTGGCGCAACTCCCCAGCTGGAGCAGTGGAGTGGCAAGGCAGGATGGTAGATGATTAATGGATGCTTCCTTCAGCCTGTCTCATCACACGGATGAGATTGGGCCATGTATGTTGGGTGGGCCTACAATAAACAGGGCGTTTAATCAAGAGTTGTCTTTATGTTGACATGTGTGGATGATTGATTGCATTATTATTGATAATAAAGGGCCATAGGTGTGGCACCTGGGAGGGTGGACCATACAGTCCCACTATGCTTTCACTGGAGGTTATCTATCGCACAGCTATTAGCCATTCCAAAGGTATCCCTACCCACCCCACTGCTATCTTAACCCACAAGCATGCAAAGGCTTAAACCAATTCTAAAAGTTTCCACCAAGACTTTATTACAAAGAAAAGAAATAAAGCAAATGTGTGAATCAAAGATAAACTTTATTGAATAACAAGCTGTAAAAAAAAAATGACCCAAGTCAAGTGTCCAAATAAAGTCGACAGGTAGTCAGCTAGCCGGTCTCTGGCACTCTTCTTGGTCACTCGGAGGTGTGCCCAGTCTCAGGGGTGAAGGGTCCAGGTGCTGTGGTGGTGGGTGGTGCTGGAGTGCCTGGCCTCGAGAGGACAACAGAGGACGGTGTGTTGAGAAAAGTCTCAGACAGCTGGCTCAGCCCCGCGATGCTGAGAGGTCCTTCCTCCATGCCATGGGGTGTCAGCCCCAGTACTGATGACAGATGTACTGAGGCCAGGCTTGGCTGTGGGGTGGAGGAAGGAGTAGTGTAGTGGGGCTGTCTGCTCTGCAGCTGGGTGAGGACTGGGGTGGGTGGCATCGCTGTCGTGAGTGGCATCATTGGCGTGGGTGGCATCGCTGTCGGTGGCATCATTGGCGTGGGTGGCATCGGTGGCATCAGTGAAACAGGTGGCAACGGTGTCGCCCGATGACTCTGTGCCTGGACTGGGAAGGGCTGCTGCCTGTGCTGCTGAACCTCCTGGTAGCCATAGCCCTGGTAGGTGAGGGCCTGTGGGAAGCCTTGGAATGGGAAGGACATCACCTGGGGTGGAGGAGCAGGCCTGGACTGGGTGGGAGCAGGTTCCTCTGGGTCTGGAGGGTTGTGAAGCAGCTTGGTGATCCGGTCCTTCACCTGCTGGTACTGTGGATCCTCCATTTCCTTGAGGGTCTGGTTGACATAGGGCTTGCGGTTGAAGGGCTTGCGGTTGGAGGATGAGGAGTCGGTGTGGACCAGCTGAGAGAGGAGATCTATGCTGGTGCGGATGGTGTCCCTGATCTCCAGCAGGACAGTGTGGCTCTGCCCCTCCAGCTGTCCGGCTCTCTGCCTTTCTGCGGAGGCGGAGCTGGGGGGGGGGGAATGCAGCTAGGAGTGTGGTGGACTCGATGTCTCCTTTCTCCCACCGCACCAGGGAGTCCTCTACGCACTCCACCACGCTTACCACACCTGTCCACGGGTTCTCCACCGTGGCACGCTCCACAGAATCCTGCCTGGAGTCGGGGACTGACTCTCGGCCGGAAGAGGACTGGCTTTCAGCAGGCTGCCGGAGAGAGAGGGTCGTGAGAGGGGCTGCTGGTGCTCTTCTGTGGTGGACCTCACCCTCAGGAAGCTGCACCTGGCCATGAGGTAGGTCTCTCTGTCTGTCAGCTTCACAGTGGCCTGGCCAGATTTCTTCAGGTGCAGCTTCCCGTACCAGGTGTGCATATGTTTCCACCAGCCGAGCAGCACCTCCGAAGTGTAAACCATACTTTCTGCCCTCTCTCTCCAAGCAGCCTGCTTACGCTTGGTGTCCCTGTACCGCTGGTGTCCCTTCCACCACAGATAGTCGTTCTCTCTCAGACACTCCAGCACCTCATCCTCGTGCGTCTCCGCAATGGAGTATTACCTCCTCTCCCGTTCTCGCGTATGCCTCTCCCTCACTTTGGCAGGACCAGATGGGCCCTCATCAGAGGGGCTCCCAGGTAGTAGGGGCTGCTCCTCCACACCACCAGCAGCAGCAGGATCATCATCATCATCAGCAGCAGCAGCAGGATCATAATCAGCATCATCATCCTCACCAGCAGGATCATAATCAGCAGCAGCAGCAGCAGGAACACCAGGACCAGGATCAGCAGCAGTAGAGTAAGCACCAGCAGGGCCAGCAGAAGCAGAGTTAGGGGCAGGGGGCGGGAGGTTGGCCCTGTCCCTCTTGCCAGGGATGGCGGCAGGTTGCTGAGGCTTCCGCTTCCTCCCCATGGTTGTGGGGTTGCTGGCTGGCAGGGAGGCCGGCAGGCACCAAGGCTGGCAGGAAGGCAGGCAGGCAGGCAGGCACCAAGGCTGGCTGGAAGGCAGGCTGGCAGGGCAGGCAAGGAACTCGAAGTGTCCAGCAGCAGGTCTTTCCTCGGAATGCTGGCCACGTGCGAGCTGCTTCCCTTTATATCCAGGGGCCTTACGTAATACTTCCCCCCCCGCATGCACAATTAACGCTCGGCATCCGTTCCGCTTCCGCTGTGCATCCGCTAGGCTTCCACTGTGCATCCGCTGCATCTGCTGTGCATCCGCTGTGCATCCGCTTCATCCGTTCGGCATCCGTTCTGCATCCGCTGTATCCGTTTCGCGTGCGCTTCGCTGTGGCCCCCCGGAAGCCCAGCGGTTGCGCCATCCGCTCCCATCCGCTTCCATCCGCTGGGCTTTCGTTCCGCATCCGCTTTGCATCCGCCCTGCGTCCTCCCTGCGTCCGTGTTATCCGCTCCGGTTATGCAAATTTTTGCCCCTTTTGAGATCGGATAACAACGGATGGAACATTTTGCTCGTCCGTTGTGTCCGTTTTGCATCCGTTGGCCAGTGTGACATGGGCTTTAGGTTACTTTGCCTACTTTAAGAATTACATTTTCAAATTTTCGATTAAACCTTTCTGTCAGTTACATATATATCAAACAAAGAAAACTCTATCTTAATTCTAGTTAACTCATTAAATTTAAGGCACTGCTATATTTTTGATATCCTAAAGCTGTTCTCAATTACACACACCTTAAATTATATTTGAAATTTGGATTTAAAAGTATCTTATTAATTACCATTAAAAAAACTTCTATTTAGAAAAAAACTGGATGTATGCAGAATTATTTTCTGTAGTTTGTCTTTCTGCAGCATAACATTTAAAATTCTTTGAACTATTTATTTTGCATTTGGAATCCAAAATATGCTTTTGAATGATACAGGTGTTACTGGTATGATTCTTCCTCAAGATCCTTTCAGCTAATTCACTGAAATGCTATTTTTTATCCAATCCACTGATTTGCTGCTCTAAAAAATATAATTTCTGAATTACTATTAGCATCAACTAGCATTACTATGCAATTATCAAGTAAAATAATTCCATTTTCATATATATGTCATTAGATATTATACTTTTCTGTGTATTTGATTCTTTTTATTTTTACAGGTGAAAGTTGCAATCCTTAAATACATAGAGACACTTGCACAACAGATGGATCCAGGAGATTTTGTAAATTCAAGTGAAACTCGTCTGGCGGTATCTCGAATTATTACTTGGACAACAGAACCCAAAAGTTCAGATGTTAGGAAGGTATTTTAAATTATGTTAACATTAAAGTTATTTTTTAAGAACTTTCATTTATAATTTATTGTATTGAATTCTATATGAATATTTTAATTTCAATAATATGACATTGATTATCCATAATAATTTTGAAAAAAATCTTCATACGTTTGTTGATTTTTGTGAAGGACAGTAACCAAGCAGAATGTTAACCTAATGTAACATAAACAGATGAATTTAAATCATACAAATTTCTATTTAATTGATTTGGAAATATATTTGGCAATACACTTGCCAACTACCTACGTTCCACAGCCATGTATTAACTTATTGCAAGTTAATATATATATATATATATACTGTGTTTCTCACAAAATAAGGCCGGGCCTTATTTTTTTTTGACCCCCCCAAAAAACGGCTAGGCCTTTCCACCCCTTACCCAGCCTGTTCCCATCCCCATGCAGCTCCAAATGCGCTGGCAGCTCCAAACGCTGCAGTGGCACGGGCATCGGCACTGATTTGGTGATGTTCAGCTCAGAGGAGGATTCAGCACAGGCTGTCGCCTCCCTCCACTGTCTACGGATGGGTGGGTGCTATCACTGCCTCAGGCGGCCTCTCCCGGTGGCCCCTTCGGGTTTGGGTTGGAGGGACTTGGGAAGGAAGCCAAGCTCTGGTTGGCCTGGCCCTTTTGCTTGGCAGGCGGGCACGCACCAGCGGCTCACTTTCCCAGTTCTGCCCAGCCCGCACGGCTCTGGTGCAGCCCTGGCAAGATAAGCGAAGGACCTGGCGGGAAGACGCTCGCTGCCTTGGCGAGAGCTCCGCTGCTGGGCAGGAAGGCCTGCCTGTTAGCTGCACTGGGCGACCCAGACGAAGTTCTTCATGCTCTGCCCGGCACCAGGTAGGGATGGCGACTGGACGCTTCTCCCAGGGTGGGCCGATCCTGTGCTGCCGCCCCAGGAGATTCACCTCCCCACGTGGGATTGGGCTGCCCTCTCGGGCAGGGTAGGCTTTGTCGTACCAGTAGTAGGGCGTCATTTTTAAAAGAATTGGCTTTGCCTTTGAAAGCAAAGGGAAGGTGGCGACAGGAGCTCCTGAAGCCGAGTGTCTCTGCCGGGCTCCGGATGCAGGGAGGAGCCCTGGCTGGTTGCGCATGGCTGCGCCAAATGCCACAGCGTTGCTTTAAATGCCACGCCAGCACGGGAGAAGGGAAAGGAATGGTGGTGGAAGGTCTCCTGATACGAAGTGTCCCACCAACGCCAAAGTCAACGCAGGCAGCACCATATCCGGGTATGCAACAAAAGTACTTCCTAACGGCAAGCCCCCCCCCGCCATTCCCCCCATTTTGCATGTTTAATATAGGCCTTAATTTGGGGGGAGGGGCTTAATTTGATTTTATGCCGATAAAACATGCTGGGACTTCCTGTTGAGGGAGGCCGTATTGTTGGAGAAACATGGTATATATACATGCTCAAAAAAATAAAGGGAACACTTAAACAACACAATGTAGCTCCAAGTCAATCACATTTCTGTGAAATCAAACTGTCCACTTAGGTAGAAACACTGATTTTACAATCAATTTCACATGCTCTTGTGCAAATGGAATAGACAAGAGAAAGCATAGGCAATTAGCAAGACATCCCCAATAAAGGAGTGGTTCTGCAGGTGGTGACCACAGATCACTTCTCAGTTCCTATGCTTTCTGGCTGATGATTTGGTCACTTTTGAATGCTGGCAGTTCTTTCACTCTACTGGTACCATGAGACAGAGTCTACAACCTACACAATTGGCTCAGGTAGTACAGCTTATCCAGGATGGCATATCAATGTGAGCTGTGGCAAGAAGGTTTGCTGTGTCTGTCAGCGTAGTGTCCAGAGCATGGAGGCGCTACCAGGAGACAGGCCAGTACATTAGGAGACGTGGAGGAGGCTGTAGGAGAGCAACAACCCAGCATCAGGACCGCTTCCTCCACCTTTGTGCAAGGAGGAACAGGAGGAGCACTGCCAGAGCCCTGCAAAATGACCTCCAGCGGACCCCAAATGTGTATGTGGCTGCTCAAACGGTCAGAAACAGACTCCATGAGGGTGGTATGAGGGCCCGATGTCCACAGGTGGGGGTTGTGCTTACAGCCCAACCCTGTGCAGGACATTTGGCATTTGCCGGAGAACACCAAGATTGGCAAATTCGCCACTGGCTCCTTGTGCTCTTCACAGATGAAAGCAGGTTCACACTGAGCACATGTGACAGACATGACAGGGTCTGGAGACACAGTGGAGAACGTTCTGCTGCCTGCAACATCTTCCAATATGACCAGTTTGGCAGTGGGCCAGTAATGCTGTGGGATGACATTTCTTTAGGGGGCAGCACAGCCCTCCATTTGCTCGACAGAGGTAGCCTGACTGCCATTAGATACTGAGATGAGATCCTCAGACCCCTTGTGAGACCATATGCTGGTGCGGTTGGTCCTGGGTTCCTCCTTATGCATGAGAATGCTAGACCTCATGTGGCTGGAGTGTGTCAGCAGTTCCTTCAAGATGAAGGCATTGATGCTATGGACTGGCCCACTCGTTCCCCAGACTTGAATCCAATTGAGCACGTCTGGGATATCATGTCTTGCTCCATCCACAGACTGCCACATTGCACCACAGACTCTCCAGGAGTTGGGGGATGCTTTAGTCCAGGTGTGGAAGAAAATCCCTCAGGAGACCATCCATCACCTCATCAGCATGCCCAGGCATTGTAGGGAGGTCATTCAAGCACGTGGAAGCCACACACACTACTGAGCCTCATTTTTGACTTGTTTTTAGGACATTACATCAAAGTTGGATCAGCCTGTAGTGTTTTTTTCCACTTTAATTTTGATTGTAACTCCAAATCCAGAACCTCCATGGGTGCTAAATTTGATTTCCATTGATTATTTTCGTGTGGTTTTGTTGTCAGCACATTCAACTATGTAATGAACAAAGTATTTAATAAGAATATTTCATTCATTCAGATCTGGATGTCTTATTTTTGTGTTCCCTTTATTTTTTAAGCAATATATATATGTTAAGTTTTTGTGGGTACTTACATGTATGGTATTCAGCTTTGTTCAGGTATTTTCCCACATCATCAGAGTTGTGCTTTTAAAAGTTGTAGCAATGTTTCAACAGAATCTCATCTGCCATCATCAGGCTTCTGTATTGTGT
>BLBF01000019.1:1089679-1137671 GCA_015471245.1 Laticauda colubrina | reverse complement strand
AAAGAAAGAAAGAAAGAAAGAAAGAAAGAAAGAAAGAAAGAAAGAAAGAAAGAAAGAAAGAATTATTTGTCATATATTAATATTTTACACTCTATACCTAGAGTGATTTTCCTGCCTTTCTTTTGCCTATATATTTTTCAGGGGTTTACATGTCTATAGTCCAGAGCATAAATACATGTGTGTTTAACAGAGTTGAAAGGGACCATGGAGGTCTTCTAGTCCACCACCACCACCCCTGTTCAGGCAGGAAAACTGAAAATGCCAAACTCTGAGTAGAGGTCCTGGGAAAATTGTCAGAATAACAGAATAACACTTAGAAGGGACCTTGGGGGGAACCATATACCATTTCAGAGAAATGGCTGTCCAGTCTTTTCTTAAAAACCTCCAGTGTTGGAGCACCCACTTTTGGTGGCAAGCAGTTCCACTGGTTAATTGTTCTCACTGTCAGGAAGTTTCTCCTTGGTCTTAACTTGCTTCTCTCTTTGTTCAATTTCCATCCATTGCTTCTTGTTTGCCTTCTGGTGCTTTGAAAAATACATTGTCCCCCCCTCTTTCTGGCAGCCCCTTAAAAGCCTGTTGCCTATCACACTCTTGAGCAAAGCATGTGAGCCAATTCCTCATTTCATTGGTCCATGAAAGTACATCTATAGTACGTACATAATAAAGTCAAAAATGGTGAACAACATTTTTACAAAACTATAAAGTTGAGGTTGGGTGTGATAAGGAAGGAGTGGGAGAGGAGGGGCCAGGCGAGGCACCCCTTTGATGTGAGTGACATTGAGTTGGTCATGCCCACATAGTCACATGACTATCAAGCCATGCCCACACAGTCAGGTGAAACCACACCCAGCCAGTAAGACACACCGACAAACTAAGCCACACCCACAGAACCGATTCTTGAGAAATTTGAATCCCACCACTGGACTTGTCTCTACTATGAATTTCATTTTGTTAATAGGCCCAGTGTTCAAGTCTGTCAAGATCCATCTGGATTTTGAGCCTATTTTCTAGGGCCCTGATGGCGAACCTATGGCACATGTGCCAGAAGTAACACACAGAGCCATCTCTCTGGACACGCCAGTTGTCGCCTATTGCTCTCCCAGTTTCCGGCGCACATATGCATGCTGGCCAGCTGGTCTTCGAATGTGCATCCATGCCAGAAACTGGAACACCAGGTGGCGCACCAGAAACAGGAAGTTCAGCTTCCCGGTGCACACATGCACACCAAGGAGCCGCTCTTCCAGTTTCTGGTGCTGCTGCACGTGCACTCCCATTTGAGCACTCGGTGCCAACAAAGTGCCAATTCTGTTCTAGAATGTTAGCTATTCCTGCCAGCTTAGTATCATCTGCAAATTTGGTAACTTCCCCTTCTATTCCCTCATCTAAGTAGTTTATAAAGATATTGAAGAGTTCTGGGCCTAAGATAGAACCTTGTGGCACCCCACTGCTTACTTCCCTGCATGTAGACTTCGATCCATTAAGGACTATTCGTTGAGTACGGTTTGCCAGCTAGTTGCGAGTCTATCTAGTGGTGATGCTATCTATCTCATTTTTTTCTAGCTTACCAAAAAGTAGGTTGTCATCCATTTCATTGAATGCTTTGCTGAAGTCTAAATATATTGTGTCCACAATATTTCTCTGGTCTACTAATTTAGTCACTATATTAAAGAATGAAATAAGATTGGTTTGGCATGATTTGTTTTTAACAAACCCATGCTGACTGCTAGTTATTGCTTTGCTTGTTTCTAGATGTTGACAGATCTGTTTTTTATTATCTTTTCCAGTATCTTCCCAGGTATTGATGTTGGGGGAAATTTCCTGGGTCTGTTTTTCTTCCTTTTTTGAAGATGGAAACTACATCAGCTTTTTTCCAGTCTCTGGTAGTTCCCCAGTACTGCAGGATTTTAGAAAGATGTGGTATGGTGGTTCTAAGATGACCTCTGCCAACTCCTTTAGAACTCGGGATGTAATCCATCAGGTCCCGATGATTTGGGTTCATCAAGATCAGACAGGTGTTATCTTACTATTTTCTTGCTTATTTTAACTTTTATTTCTAGTCTGTCTTTTACAGTTATGTTTTTGGTAGTTTGGGCTTTAATTTGTTTTTGTGAAGACCGATACAAAGAATTAGTTAAGCAGCTCTGCTTTCTCTCTGTTGCTTGTTCCTTGCTCGCCGTCTTCTCTTTAGTGAACCAATTGTTTCCTTGATTTCTTCCTTTCTCCTGATTTGTCTATTGGGAAGAAATCCGTTTTGATCTTTATGTATATATTCATTCAATATTTTTTTAATCTATTTGCTATAATTGTGGTAAATATTTTATAATCAGTAATTTAACAGGTAAATTGGTCTATAATTTTGTATAAGTCATAAGTCTGAATCTTCTTTTGGGATCAACGATATCAGTGTCTCCTTCCATGAATCCGGCATTCTTGCTGCAAGTAGAATCTCAATATATACTTCCACCATGAGAGGTCCTATTTGTTCTCCTATTTATCCCATCAGGTCCTGAGGTTTTATTGTTCTTTTGGTTTTCTATTGCTGTTTTTAACTTGGGCCAATAATGTCTCTAGTTAACATTTCCTTCATCTCCTCCTTAATTATTTTATCTTTAGTAATACCCAAATAGTTTCTTATCATGTCCTCATTTACCTCCTCCTCTTTATAAAGATCTTCAAAGAATTTACATGCAATTTCTTTTTTCTGTTCTATTATTTGTTGGACATCCCCGTTTTCATCTATTAATTGGTAGATCAATCTTTTTTGTTTTTTCTTTTTTAAGTTTGTAGGCCAACCACCTTGTAGGCCAACCACCAGATTTATTGGCCTGTTCAAAGAATATCTGCCTAGCTGTATTCAACTTTGAAACCATTCCTTCTTGTTCAATTAAGTTTAATTTATGTTTAGTTATTATCATCTGTTTTTTCAATTTACAATCTTTTGGGGTATTTTGTAGCTGAATTTCTAATTCTTTGATTCTTTGTTCTAATTTATTTTGTTGGGCATATTTTTCTTTATTTCTTTTAGCAGTGTATGATATCATTGTGCCTCTTATTATTGCCTTCATTGTATCCCAAAGATTCTGTTTCGTAGTTGCCTCATTGTTATTTTCTTTTAAGAAATAATCTAATTCCTCCTTAAGTCTGCTCATAAATTCTTTCTCTTTAATTAGCTGTGTATTTAGGGTCCACCTTTTCCTTGGTTTCTTCCTACCTTTCCACGCTATCTGAATCGGATTGTGATCTGCTCATTCGTTTGGTAAAATTTCAATCTCTTTTAATTCATTTACTAACTCACCATTCATCCACACCATATCAATTCGTGTCCATGATTGGTGAGGATTAGAGTAAAATGTAAATTGCTTTTTCTCAGGGTTTAATTTCCTCCACATGTCTATCAGATTTAGTTCAATCGTCAGTAGTTCTCTTTTTTTCTTCTTTTTCTCCCCACTACTGTGATCTTTCTGGTGCTCCACAATAGCATTGAAATCCCCCAAGATACAAATATTCCTTTTCTCTAATTCCACTATTTTCTCATGTAATTGTTTAAAAAGTTTCTTTTGGTTATCATTAGGGGCATAAATAATAGAATCGGAATTGATTTAATCCAAATTTGTGGCACCAGAATTCTTCCATTCGGGTCTGTCCAAATTAGCTCTGCTTTCATGTCGTCCTTCACATATACTGCTTTCTTTTCTTTCTTTCTTTTTCCTAAAATCTGCTGGTGGCGTATACAAGTTCCCTAGCTTGGGGCATTGTAGATATTTCTCTTCTTCTTTCCATATATGAATTTCCTGTAAACATATTTTATCTGCATTTTGTTTAATTAGTTTGGTTAGTATTCTTTTCCTTTTTATCCCAGAGTTTAGGCCATTTATGTTAATTGATAATATTTTCGTTTCTTTGTCCATCACCTAATTGACTCTTGCTCTTTGTCTTGTGATTACTCCTGTCTATCTTTGTGGCTGATTGTGCATCTTCGGTTCTTCTCTCTCTTGATATTGTACATTTTTTGAGTTCCTATGATTTCCATCTCTAGGAATCTTGGGAATTTGTTTCTAATTCATCTCTACTACTCGATTCTTCAGGGCCTACTAATCATTCATAGAATTCTTGAGCTTTTTCAATGGAGTCTACTTTAATTTTTCTTTCTTCTCATGTAATTAGCATTCTCTCTGGCATTAGCCATCTGAATATGATTCTTGCCTTTTTGGTTTAATTGGTTTGCCAAGAATTTATAATCTTGCCTCTGCTCTCTCACTCTTCTTGGGATTTGTTTAAGCACCAAGATTTCTTTTCCTTTATATGTAATTGTTTCTTCTCTAGAAATTTTATATATAACATCCTGAACTTTTCTTCTGGCAAATCTCACATGGACCTCTTTTGGATATTTATGTAATCTTACGTAATATGTGCTCACTCTATATACTTTGTCTAATTCTTTCAGGATATCGTCCTTATCTTTTTCCAATAGGTCTGCTAATATTCCTGCCATCACTTGTTCTAAATCCTCTTCTTTAGATTCCATTATATTTTGGAATCTCAAATATGCTGCAGCCTTGTCCATTTCCAGATATACCAAGGAGTCGTCCATTTCTTTATTCACATTTCTTAGTTGCTCATCAACCATTTCCAACTTCTTTTCCGTTTGTTCTGTCCTTTTCTCAACCTCCTTTATTGTTGATTCATTCCTTTCTAGTGCTTGCTGTATTGTTTCAATTTTTTGATCCAGTTTTAAGATGTCTAATTTCATTTCTGCCTTTAAGTTCCCCATCTCTTATTTTAATTCATTTGTATCAGCTTTTGTTTCGGTATGATTTGACTGAGAGTGATGGCATCGCAGTTGTTTGTATTGAAGAAGTCTTCTTTCCAGTTTTAAACGTTGTATTAGTCAAAGAGGTCATTTCTTGTAAAAAGAATTTTTGTTTTTGTATTATATTAAATATGTTGTCCCAAATTAACATTCACTATTGAGAAGTATCAGCTATATATGGCCACTTCTCTAATTAATATGATATGTTACAGGGTTAATCTCTCTTGTCAATATATATATTCTCCAGAACAATTTTAGAGCTATTTTCTAAATCAGATACATGAATTTGTAGATCTTAATGATATATCAAATTCCTCTATTTAAATTTAAGTACTATTAATCTGTATATCTATAAGTGCTATAAAATCCCTAATCTCAAAATAGTGTTATAAAATAACATTTCAAATACTTACAAATTTAGATGAAAATATATCAACTTTGCTATACAATAATTAGTTAATCTGTAGTAATCACAATTAGTTACAATTAATTATTAAATTCAATATAATCAATGCCTATAATCAAATATCTATACCTAAATAATTAATTATTACCTCTCTTTTTTTTGTGCTATAACCAAATATAAACTTCAGTATTTACTAATGTATCAATTAAATCATATATAAATTACGTTTACCACATTCAAAAGTCAGTTGAATTGATATCAAGTAATAATTATTGCAAACCGCAAAGTTTAAATGCTTAAAGTGTTTTAATGTAATTGTTCAGTTCTTCAAAGTTCCTTCACCGAGCATGCTGGAAGCACAGACTTGCTGAGTAATGTCTCCGTCTCACTGAACTTTCCGCTGTTGCCATTTCTCCTTTCGTTTAAAAGTCTTGCAAGACAATCTTTAAATTCACATAGTCTCTTTCTTGAATAAATCTTCTCCACTGACTACAGCCCCAGTCCAATAATCCAAAAAGAGACCAGTAAATTATTCAGTTTCGTCCATGGAATATTTAAAGTTGTAATAAGACTACTTAATTCTTTACTTCAAATCTCCCCTGATCTCAAGTTCATCCTTCCAGTTTTCCCCCAAATCCACAATTCAAATCTTTTGAAGTTCCCATAAATTAAATTTGTTGTTCCTTTTCTTTTCTTTTTTCTCCCCAATTATTGTCAGTCACTCAGATCCCTCTGATTCTCTTATCTTCTCTATCCGATCGCTCGCATCCTTACCCTCTTCCATCTCACGAGCCCTTTCGCTTTCACTGCCGCTTGTATCTGCTTTGGCCGCTGTTTTCGGGCTTCACTCCGACTAAGGTTCTCCAATATTCAACGCTCAATCAGGATCGCAAATTCTTTCACTCACGCTCTTCGTTCACCACAGTCTGTTACTCACTCGCTTCCGCTTGTATGCAATGATCGAGACTTTAGGACCGCCATTACTGACAGTCTCTTGATGTCGGTCTCCACAGGGTCTCTCTGCGTCGCAATGAGAATTGCCTTTTCCACACTTCGACTTGAGTCTCCCCACACTGGCATGCTTCTCTACAAGATGCATGCACCCCTAAGGGTCACTCCAACAGCAAGAGGAAATAGCGTGAAATCCAGAGCGAGCTTCAGCACCTCCATTCGTTCATATCTCGTCATGGGAAGTTTTTGGGAATTATACTATAGTGCAGCCGCCTTACTTTGGTTGAAAGAGTGGGTAAACCTGTTGAATAAAAGAATCTTATTTCTAGAAGGCCATGATTTACAGAGGAGGTGGCATGCATTTTTATGGGACACTAGAAAAATTAAACAGAATTATTTCCATAGACATATAATTAGAGATTACTTATTGGTGAATTGGAATAAAATAAAAAACATTATTTAAAAATTCCAATCTGTATCTCAACGATGGAGGTGATGATACATCCAAATAATCTAGATCTTAATAAAATGATAACATACAAAGACCTTCTTGATGTGCAAGGAACTTTAAAATCATGGCAAGATATCCAAGAACAAGGGCAACAAGTAGACTGTGGGCTTACCTGCAAATTCAAAATAGATAGAGCCAGGACAAGAAAAATTTTGGAATTTATGCTAAGGCACAACAATTAGATAAAATCCTATTAGGCCCAGATTAAAAAAAAAACTAAATTTTATAATTATTATTAGAGATAGAATTAGAAGAGGAAGTTATTAAAGGCAACATGATAGCTTGGAGTAGAAACTAGGACGTAGCATCACATTATTAGAATGGGAAAAGGTCTGGACAAGGAATAATAAAATTACAAGATCAGCAGCATATAAAGAAAATACCTATAAAATGTTTTATAGATGGCATTTCTCACCTTGAAGAATAACGAAAATGTCTCCTAATATGAATCCGAATTGCTGGAAATGTAAAAAAGAAACATGGAACATTCTTTCACATGTGGTGGTCCTGCACTGAAGCCCAAAGATACTGGCACAGAATAAAAAAATGTTTAGAGGAAATAACGGTGTAGCAAATTGGATTAAAACCAGAATTCTTCTTACTGGGGATATTTAATAGACAAATTTCTAAAAAAGTCAAATATATAATACTGCACATTCTTACTGCAGCCAGAATAACCTTTGCACAGTGTTGGAAACAAGCAGATATTCCAACAGAGGAAATGGTCATTCAGAAAAAAACAGCCTGTGCAGAGATGGATAAGTTAACCTTAGCACTTAAGGAAAAAGAAACATCAGAATATTATAGAAGCTGGGAATGCTGGTATGACTGGATAGAACAAAAAATAGAAAATATATTAGTAAACAACGTATAATGTAAAAGAGGTAGTAATCAATCAACTCGCAATAAGATGTATTTGTAAATATGTCACCAATATTGATAACAAACAAGGAACCGTAGACTGTCGATAATAGAATTGCTAGGTTTTTTTAATCGTTTTTTTTCTTTCTGTGTGTTTTGTATGTATTTGTTTGATATTTTAGTTGTATAATCAATAAAGTTTGTTTTTTAAAAAAAATAAAAAAAAACAATTTTAGAGAATATTTTTAAAGTATCTGATATTAAAATAGTTATCTAGCTCTGCAGATGATCTATCTATCTATATTTATTAAGGGTATGTGTATCTGTTTTTGTTAGATTTGCAGTGGGTCTGGAATGGTAGATCTACGAACAGGAACTGGTGTGACTGATACAGGCCGAACAGCTCTTGACAACAAAACTTCATTAATTAACACTGTGCCTCCTCATTCCTCCCCACGGTCACGTGATTATAATCCATACAATTATTCTGATAGTGTTGGTTCTTTTAATAAATCAGCTTTAAAAGAGGCTATGTTTGATGATGATGCGGATCAGTTTCCTGATGGTAAGTCTGTCACAAACAAAATTGGGGAATGGTTGTATTGGGAAGTAAAATACAGTCAAATGTAAATAGAATTATTATTTGAACTAAGGGAAATAAGTTATGATACATAGCAGGAAAATACGATTTTCAAGAGGTTTATTGAAAACAAAGTTTTATTTATGATAAAAACTAAATGTTATAACATCTGATATGTATCTCTTAACACTTCACTGCCAGATTTGTTCCCAAATAGGACACTTTATAAAGATAATAATAAAAAAAAATGTACAAGTAGAATTTAATGGAATATATACTTAAGAAAAAAGCTTTTTCCGGTAAAAGACATTTGAATGTTCTTATTTTATTTTCCAAAATGAAATTTAATTCAAAAATACAGTGAAGAAGATTTATTAAATAATAAAAAGTAAATCTCATCAATTCCTGTTCAAATAGTATAAAGGATATTATGGCTTTAGAAATAAATAGCTACCTGAATAATGTTGATTTCCAGTCCCTCTCAATACATGTTATGCCAAGTAAGCAATCTAATATACTGTATGTTATTAGAGTGTTGATTAAAATAATATTGTATAATAGGAATTAATTCTAATGATACTTTATCAATGCAGCCTATGAAGAAAACATGGCATATTTTTAGTGTTTTTTAACATGTATTTTAAGATAAAGACAAGAAAGGTTCCAAATCATTGGTTCTTAAATTGGGGTGATTATCCTCAAGGGGTAATTTGGGCAAATTTTCAGTTTGGGCTTGTTTGTGACTTGCAGATCCTGTTTGGGATTGCCACTGCTAAGGTGCTTGTATAAAATAAATAGTCTGATATTTTTGTGGAAGTAATAATAACATTTTAGACCTGGAAAAGGTAAATAGGATAAAAAAAAATTGAGAAAATCAAATGTGAGATCAAATTCAGGGACACATATACATGTCTCCATCTGTAAGAATGAATAGCCTAAGCCTTCCATAGCTAACGATATTAAGGTGATCATTGCAGAAAGTTCAACTTTTCTCCCCATTGATTTAAGCCCATTAATTTGGGCTTAAAGAGTGTTTTCATTATTAGCAATTGGGAGGGAGGGAGGGGAGGAGAGAGAGAGAGAGAGAAAGAGAGAGAGAGATGGTCCTTTTACTGTAGTCTTTTTTGCTTTTTTTTTCTCAAAAAGTCTTGATTCCTTGTCCATAATAGGAAATTTGAATGAAAAATGACATAGTTTGTGAAAAAACATATCAGGGTTAAGTTCCATCTGTTGTTTTTTGTCTATTGTTTCATAAATATTATATACCTTCACATGTAAAGTAAAAAAAGAATGGTTACTTTTTTTCCTAATGAAATAATTTTTCTTTTGTTACAGAACCTTCCCTGGACCATTCTGATCTAGTTGCAGAACTGCTAAAGGAATTATCAAACCATAACGAGAGAGCTGAAGAACGGAAAGCTGCTCTTTATGAGCTCATGAAATTGACTCAGGAGGAGTCCTTTGGTGTTTGGGATGAGCACTTCAAAACAATTCTTCTTTTGTTACTTGAAACTCTTGGAGACAAAGAGGTAAGTCCTAAAATGGAGAAAGAAAAATCTTATAACAGCATGGATAATAAAGTTACTGATGTTATAATTATTAAATGTATAATTTGCCTTTATTTTTAGACAGCTCAAAGTGGCATACATAATGTTCTGATATTCTTTTTTGGCCACAATAATAACATTGTAAACTGAGTTCATCTGAAAGAAAATAACTACGCCAAAATCTTCCATCGGGCTTTCATAACTACAGGAGGATTAAAATTCAGTCTTTGTTTTCCAATCTAATACCTAATGTCTTTCTTGAATGTGTATGGAAATTCTTAGTCATACAGGTCATGGTTGTCCCAAAGATGCTTTTTCAAAGCTTTTTTTATTTCTCATTCAGAATTGAGGACGCTTCTTGGATGGGAAGCGAAATGTCTATAAGGAAAAACAATGGAAGTCCATTTACCTTTTTAAAAAGCATCTTTAGGTCCCCCTTGAACTTATGTCAGGATTATGAACTTTAAAAGTGCATATTTGATGACAGATGTTGTCATCAATAACAATGCATATTGCTTTCTTATAACTGTACTCTTCAATACAGACAATAGAATACACTTCAGTATCTCGGTCTCATAAAAGTAAAGTGACTCTTAGTAAATGTATCACAGTTACACCTTGCAGTTACAATAAGATTATAGCAACTATTTTACTAAAATAATATGTAATGTAAAAATATTAAACAAATGTATACTATTCATGATCAAATATGGTTGTGAAGAAAAAACAATGCTTGGAATAAACTTTCCAAAATCTGATGCTATATTGTTCCATTATCAATAATAATGAGTTAGAAGTTATATGAGCAAAACTAATATTCCTTAAACTTTCAGTATGCAATTAGAGCCCTGGCACTGAAAGTCCTAAGAGAGATTTTAAGACATCAACCAGCAAGATTTAGAAATTATGCAGAACTCACAATAATGAAGACTTTAGAAGCTCATAAGGACCCTCATAAGGAGGTTTGTATACAACTTTGTATTAAACTTAAGGATGTGTTGAAGTAATAATATTGTATTCTGTGAGGAAGATAAAGAACATAGGCTATTTTTTTCATAAGACAGATTTCAGAAATTTAAATGAGAAAATCATATTTCCTATTCAAAACTATTCAAATAATACAGATTTTTATGAGCAGGGGACATAGAGATCCTTTAACATCTGCTTTACAAGATATGAATATCTTATAATCTTTGACATGGACCTTCTTGCTAAACAAAATATTTATCATTTTCCCAATAGCATTCTCTGTTTCTCTTATTCTCTGTTCTATCAGTTTTATTATTAAACAATGTCAGTATGTTCGTTAAGGGCCTGTCACATAGGCTGACGGATGCAAAAAGTATGTAAAAGACACAGCGGACAAGAAAATGTTCCATCCGTTGTTATCCGCTCTCAAAAGTGCCCCAAATTTGCATAAACAGAGCGGACAACAACGGAAAGAAACGGACGGGGAGAGGATGTAGCCAGGATGTCAAGCGGATGCTCCATGGAAGACTAGCGGATGGAAGCGGATGGAAGTGGATGGAAGCGGATGGCACATCCGCAGGGCTTCCGGGGGAGCACAGCAAAACGGAGGCGCAGCGGAAGGAACGGATGTAGAGCGGATGCCAAGCGGATACAGCAGGCAAGAAGGACAGGGCCACCATCCCACCCCCTGGCCCTGACTCTGCTTCTGCTGGGGCTTCTGCTGCTCGGGCTGACTCTTCTGGTGCTGGGGCTTCTGCTGGCGCTGCTCCTGGTGCTGGGGCTTCTGCTGGTGCTTACTCTGCTGGCGCTGCTCCTGGTGCTGGTGCTTCTGCTGGTACTTACTCTGCTGGTGCTGCTCCTGCTGCTGCTGGTGCTCCTGGTCCTGCTGGTGCTACTGGTGCTTACTCTGCTGCTGATGATACTAGTCCTGCTGGTGCTGCTGGTCCTGCTGGTGCTCCTGGTCCTGCTGGTTCTGCTGGTGCTCTTGGTGCTGCTGATCCTGCTGGTGCTGCTTTGCTGCTACTCTTGTTGTTGTTGTTGTTGCTGCTGCTGGTGGTGGTGGCTTGTATACAGCCCCTAGAACCTCAAAGTCCATGATGGAGATGACTGGATGCTGTGGAAGAGCATGAGCCAGATGAAGGCTGAAGAGGTCTGCACCGCAGGGCTGCTGGACTGAAAGTGAGGTCCAGGTGATTTCTCCCCCTTTTTTTAGGAAATATAGGTTTTCCGCTAGGTGTCCTTTTGCATCCTCTAGGCATCCTGCAGACATCCTAAATATCTGAGATACGTCCCCTATATGAACGTTTTTTCCGTTTTAATGCTTTGTATGCGAGCTGCATCCGCTTTCATCCTTTCTACGTCAGTGCTACTAACGCTGCGTGTCCGTTCCGCGTCCGTTTCGCTTCCTCCCTGTTTCTGTTTTCCGCTGGAGCGGATGCGAGTTGCGCGGATGCGCAGCGGATCCCTAGCGGATATAGCGGACGCATAACAGATGACGAAGGACTTATAACGGATGTTCCCCATATGTGTAGCGGATGTATAACGGACGCGTTGGATACATTTTCCGCTCAAAAAGTTTTGTGCAGCTCAAAACTTTTTGAGCGGATGAAATGTCAGTAGATGGATGCTGGATGGATAGAGAGTATGAAAAACGGACGCAGTGAGTACAGGACGGATGCATCGCATTAACAAACGGATGGCAAGTGTTTCTCTCCATTTTACATCCTCTTTCCATCCGTTGGTGCTGTGTGACAGGGGCTTTAGTTTTGTTTTTGAATGTTGAAAGGCAGTAAATGTGGCAATTAATTACATTTCCTCCCATGAATTCATTTTCATTGGAAATAATGGATTAAGATTTAGATGTATTAGAAATTTAAATATATACATATCTCATGTTTTCTCTGATGCTTTTTCATTTTTCATTTCATTACAAAATCAATAAAAGTTGTTATAAAATATTTCCTAGATATATTAGTTCATTTTTCCAATATATCCAGAAAAATATTCAAGTCACATTTTGTTTAAATATTGATACTATTGAAACTCTGTTCTGACAGAAATTTCTATTGTAAAACAAAATATATTGACATTTAATAGTCTACATATTGTGGTACTGTTAACAAATAAAACTATGCAAGTGTAATATTATTGGATTTCTATATTTTTCTTTTCTTCTATTAGGTGGTAAGATCAGCTGAAGAGGCTGCTACTATGCTGGCCACATCTATTAGTCCAGATCAATGTATCAAAGTACTTTGTCCCATCATTCAAACAGCAGATTATCCTATAAATCTGGCTGCAATCAAAATGCAGACAAAAGTTATTGAAAGAGTACCGAAAGAAATTCTTATTCAGCTTTTGCCAGAGATAGTTCCAGGTTTAATACAGGTAAGAAGATAAAGAACAATCAAAAAAATGTCAATCAAAACATTTTTTTTGCAGAACAAAAAAAAAAACTATTTTTCCAACGATTATTTGGTTTTTCAAGTTATCTTCTAACTTGATAGAATATTTTGCTGAATTTTTTTTCAAACATATTTTAGGTTTATCAATTTTATTTGGATTGATATGCATTTGAATTATTTCTTTTCTAGGGCTATGATAACTCTGAAAGCAGCATTCGAAAGGCATGTGTCTTCTGCCTTGTAGCTATTCATGCAGTAATTGGTGATGAGCTGAAGCCACATCTTAATCAGCTCACTAGCAGCAAAGTAAGTGACATGCCACATGAAGATCTGATTTTGATTTGATTTTTTCTAATCTGTGGGGATTTGAAAAAAGATGTGGGATTTTAGGATCAGAAATTTGTTCAGAATCTCATTTTGGCTACTATTTGAATCTAGTACTCTTTTGATCCTTGTATTTTTCATGAATTATGTTAATATATGTGGAAAATGAAATGTTATAAATAGACTACAATATATAAATGAATATGGTTGTTGATACAGTCACTATAAGAGCTTGAATAAAACATATAAATAGTTTAAAGCTTTACACCAAAATCATGGTACCTTCATGCAGTTTTATTATTTGAGACTGTAAATTGGAAAGCTGATAGTTCAATTCCAAATCCTGCATACAAAAGCATCTTATAGACATGTAGAAAAACTAAAATATCATAGTTTTTATGCTGTAAGATTTGTCTGTTACATATTATTTTTCTTTCAGTGAACGATAGGCGTCAGTTATTCTTCAACAATAGCTTGAATTGGGGAAAGTATCATTCAAGCCAGTTGTCTTCAGTAATTTGGAGCTATGTGGAATGATAGACAACTTACTAAAACTGAGAATAATAAATTACAGTCAATGATTTAATCAGCATGCTTGAAATAAAAGTTGCTAAAATGTTATAAAGAAAATACAAGGCATGACAGCATCCACTGTTCTTATAGAATGAACATTGTGCTCATGCATTTGCTTCCCTTTTTTCTCTTCAGTAATTAATTTTAGATTTAGAAAAAACAACTGCCATTATATCATAGACTAAATTTACCCTATAAAGCAAAATGAAGCATAGTTAATTAACTAAAATGCAAAAAGGAGGCCTGGAGGCTCCGAAGCTATGGAGGAAGCATTTTGGGATGTGCGTGTGTGTACTGTAGCAGCACTATCCACAATTTTTTTACGGTTATTTCGTACCAACCCATATGACCCAGTATGGTGTTAAAAGTTAATATTTCAGAAATGTTAAGATAGACAGAAATCTTTATTGGCCAAATGTGATTGGACAAACAAGGAGTTTGTCTTGGTGCATATGATCTCAGTATACATAAAAGAAAAGATATATTTGTCAAGAGTCAAGAATCATAAGGTACAACGCTTAATAGTAGTCATAATGTACCAATAAGTAATCAAATCATACTAAGAACAGTCAATAAAAATTGTTAGGATACAAGCAACAAGGTTACAGTTACACAGTCATAGTGGGAGGGGATGGATAAAAGGAAGGAAGGGAGGAATAATAGTAATGCAGACTTAGTAAATAGTTTGACAGTGTTGAGGGAATTATTTGTTTAGCAGAGTGATGGCTTTTAGGAAAAATTATTCTTGTGTCTCGTGGTTCTGGTGTGCAGTGCTCTATAGCGTCATTTTGAGGATAGGGGTTGAAACAGTTTATGTCCAGGATTTGAGGGGGTCTGTAAATATTTTCACATCCCTCTTTTTGATTGGTGCAGTATACAGGTCCTCAATGGAAGGCAGGTGGGTAGTAATTGTTTTTTCTGCAGTCCTAATTATTCTCTGAAGTCTCTGTCTGTCTTGTTGGGTTGCAGAACCAAACCAGACAGTTATAGAGTTGCAGATGACAGACTCAATAATTCCTCTGTAGAACTGGATCAGCAACTCCTTGGGCGGTTTGAGCTTTCTGAGTTGGCGCAAAAAGAACATTCTTTGTTGTGCCATTTTTGATGATGTTTTTGATGTTAGGTGTCCATTTTAGATCTTGTGACATGATAGTACCTAGAAATTTGAAGGTCTCTATTGTTGATATTGTGTTGTCTAGTATTGTGAGAGTTGGTAGTAAGGGAGGGTTTCTCCTAAAGACTACTACCATTTCTACAGTTTTGAGTATGTTCAGTTCCAGATTGTTCCAGTCACACCATGAGGCAAGTTGTACAACCTCCTATCTGTATGTCTATTCGTCATTGTCTTCAATGAGACCAGTCACTATTGTATCATCTGCAAACTTCAGTATTTTAACAGATGGATTGTTTGAGATGCAGTCATTGGTATATGGGGAGAAGAGAAGTGGAGAAAATACATAGCCTTGGGGGACCTCTGTGCTAACTGTACAGGTATCAGATGTGATTCTGCCTAACTTCACCTGCTGCTTCCTGTTTGTTAGGAAGCTTATGATCTACTTACAAGTGTGTTCAAGTACTGCTAGCAGGTTTAGTTTAGTTAGAATAATGTCTGGAACTTTTAACACGGTACTCACAGGAAATTTCCTCCTGCCATCACAGTTTAATTTTGTTTGAGATGCAGGAGAGGAAGAAATGTTGGAAGTGGGAAGGATGAGGAAAACTCCTTTCAGAAAGTGGTCTGCAGGTGGTGGTGGTGGGATTTTCATGTTGATAATCTTTTGAAGGAGGAGCCCTGCATAGATAGACATCCAGAAATGCTCCTTCCATGGCTTTGGAGCCTCCAGTCTTGCAATCCTGTGCAGGGAAGACAGAGATTTGCTCCAAAGCTGCAGCAGGACATTGCACAAGCAGACCTCCACAATATGATAACATTTCTGAAATGTTAACTTTTAACACCATACTGAGCAATGTGGGTTGGGATGAAATAACTGTAAAAAAAATTGTGGATAGTGCTATTACAGTATCCTTTGGGAAGCCAGCGTGAGGCGTGTCACTTGGCCTCCTGCTTTTGCAGCCACAATTGGTAGCAAAAGTGACTACACTTGCTGGAGGAGGCGGCCTGAGCTGCACCCATCAAGCAACTGTTTTGTGGTTGGTGGGATAGCCTGTGATGCTTCAAGGAGCTGGCGCAAGGGGCCGCTTGCTCCACCCCCACCTCATACCGGTACATGAAAGGGGAATAAGACTTCCCAAAAAATAAGGTCTAGCACTTATTTCAGAGGACAAAAGAAAATAAGATCAGGTCTTATTTTCAGGGAAACACTGGTAATTTAGAACTGAAAGCATCTATCTTTATACTGTAAATGTAAAGATGAAAAAAGAACTGTTATCATGTCTGAACGTTAGTTAAGTTATTGATCATGATATACAATAAACTACTGTGATGAGAATATTAATATGACAATTATTGCCAATAAGTTTATCCTCCCTTAATCTTCTTAATCCTTTGAAAATACAATTCTGTTTTATAGCTCTAATTAGATTTCTTTCCTCTGTATATATCATTCCATTACAAATCTTTTTCATTGTTCTTTTACTGTTCATTGTTCATTAACTGTTACTTTAAAAATTAAAAAATGACTTATTTAATATGAAATATGTTGTAAGAACTAAACATATTATTTACTAATTTAAATCTGCAGATGAAATTGTTGAATCTTTATATCAAGCGTGCACAAACAGGATCTGGAACAGGTGATGCCTCAGCAGATGTTCCAGGACAAAGCTAGTAATTCTGAAATCCATCTTTTAACTAAGAGGAAAGACACATCATAAAAGGAAAATTCTCAAATGCATTTTGGCGCTTTTCTCTCTCTCAGTCTTTTTTCCCTTAAATGAAGGGCTGCTTAGCCTGCATGTGACTGTTCCAGTAATTCCATATCTAAGGGGAAAGACAGTATTAATATCACTTGACTGAAGCAAATTATTTTTTTTAACTAACACATCATGTTTTCTGTTTGCACTCCTCTGTGTGTCTTTCCACTAATTTTTGTTAATGTACTTTTTTTTCAAAGAAACTAATTAAACAGGAATGCTTTCAAATTTAAATTTCCTCATTTTTACTCAACTACAAAATAACATGGCTTTTCCTTCCTAGTTTTAATAATCAAATGCTTCTGCTTGGAAGCACAAAGTGGGAAAACAGAGAATGATGGATTGAGCTCAGCCCCAACTAGACCAGTCTCATTATCAAAGAGACATATTCATATATTATCATAATGCCAATAGCAGCAGCAGAAAGTAGTGCTTGATTGATCAGTCATCGAATGTTTGTCATATAAACAAAAATTCAGTGCAGATTAGGAGGACAACTCTGTCCTTCTATATGGAAATCTATATAGAATATAGTATGGCAAAACTGGATTGTATAGCATCCTACTTTCCTAGATTAGGGTAAGTAAAATCACTTATCTGTGATTTTAGATATGAACCTGTATCACCACCTTCAAGCAAGATGGTTCAGAATAGAATGTTTTGTATCATTTGTCAGTATAATACTTCCTCTCAACCTAATTATTGAAAGCAATACTTCTGTCAATCTCATTCACATAAGAATATATGACAGAACTAGAATAAACTGTTCCACAATGATATGTTGCAAGATTGGAGATTGGTGCACTGATTATTTTAAAGGCATGGGAATGGGAAAAACTCACAAGTATTACAGATTTTAAAATCATAGTTTGAAGTTTAATTTGAGTCAGGAAATGGCCCTAAATTCATTGCACGGTTATTTTAAGATTATGTTGAACTGGTGTTATTGCAGCCATCTGGACTATAAGATATGGAAATGTTTTCAGGTTGTTTCTGTAATTGTTTAAAAAGTTTATTGTGAATAATGCATCCTTATATTTATGGACTGAATAGTCAAAGAGAGAATGAAACTAAAACTACTTCCATCAGACAAAAATACCAAGCTTCTTAGCTGGGGGATGAGAATAAAATCTGTACCCAGATGGAACCCACAATACTTGGAATAACTCATTGTTGAATTATCTTGTTTTAGGGATTGTGTATTTACAGGACAGATTATAGCAGTGCCAAGGATGATGGGTTTTTCTGCTAGATTAAGATTCTCTCTACCTCTTAAGGATAAATACTTTTGACTAAGCTGCTATCCATAATGTCTTGTGAAAAACATTGTCTATAAAATAATTACTTTTATTTTATTTTTCTTCTTTTGCTACTACCATACATGTCCAGTATCTAATACCTTAATATGCAGCCAAATGCTGTTTTTAAAAGAACTAATATCACAATTTGCTTATTACTTTATAATAAACAGAATACTTGCAGATATCTAATAAGTTACTTGACTTTTATCAGAAATTATTCTGTCTGGAAAAGATAAAATGTAGTTGCTGAAAATGCAATTTGCTATTGCAAAAAGCTATCTGTTGGGAAAATATCTGTTGGGAAAAATCACTGACTTTTAGCAGATGCAAATCAGGAAAATAGCCTTCCTTATTTTCTTATGCGTAACATTCTTGTTTTTACTGTTCAAGTACATTGTGTATTTATGGCTCATTGCTTACCATTGTGGATATACAGGCAATAAAGTGTACATAGCATTACTTAAAAATTAAAATTTTGTATCTATCTGTTTTTCTGCTTTTGTTTAGTGATATTGTAGGAATAATGTATTATAGTACTGGTAGTGACTTAGTTTATGTAAATGCATTGCCTAGTTTTAAACTAAACCAAAGAAAAAAGACAAGCAATAAAAAGCAACCCAGAAAATATAAGTTTCCATACTAAAACTAGTCCCATGTTATTGTTTTAGACTGAAACTGGGCTTTACAATTTACAGCCTAGTAACTGAATAGCAGAAGAGCTACTTTGATATAATGGTTAAAGGTATCAAGCTAGAAACTGGAAGACTATGAATTGCAATCCTGCATTAGACCAGCTGGATGATTTCAAACATTTTTTAAAATAGTAACAAGAAAACTATATGGACTTGTTCAGACAGTTACTAGGTTAGAAGTCAACACTGCTTGGCCACATGCAGGCCCGTGCACGCACGCACACACACACAGCTGGGCAGCAAATACTGTAATTAAAGAATATCTGATGTTGTTACATGTTTTGGCACATTAACAGTATTAAAGAATAAAGCTAAAAATACATGAAATTCCATTTATGATAATAGGATTCTTTAAAGAACATCATTAACATCATTGAAAATATTTTTACACTGAAATGTTTAGTCCAGCAAATTTAAAATTTAATAAATTACTGTATTGTTGTATTTAGCTGCTAAAACAGAGATGACAAACTCGAAGCCTGTGGGCCAAATCCAGCCCATGGGATGCTTAGATCTCGCCCATGGGGCTGTCCTGGGATTAGTAAAGGACCAGCCCGTGATCCTTCTGCCAGCAAAAACGGAGCTCAGGAGGTTCTGCGTACGTTGCATGCCGCCCTCCTTTCCCTCCGTTTTCCCTGTGCAGAGCACTTGGGCCACCACACAAGTAACATTGAACTGGCCACACCCACTCAGCCCCTCCAAGGTAAACACAATCCTGATGCAGCTCTCAGTGAAATCAAGTTTGATATCCCTGTGCTAAAATATTGTCTTAATCATTGATCTCTGGAAATGCTCAAAAGTACACTGCAACATGTACCATTAAGGATTAATTTTCATAAAGCATTACACTTTCACAAGCTTAATGGTTTGCCCCTAAATTATAACATCTGAACTTCATATTGAATAAAAAAACAAACTTGTTACAATGCTTTAGAATGGGGACTGGGGTGGGGTTCGTTCTATAGTTCTTTCTTCAAACTATACCTAAACACAAGGGAAGGTCCATTTCTCAAGACAATCATTCATCAAGCAACCACAAAAGTTCCCAAGCACTGTCTGTCCAGAGGACAAAAGAGATTAATTTCCAGATTTCTCCTTAATTTGGGACAGTTCTTCAGACTGCAAGGGGCCCATCAAAGTCTCAAAATCATCTGCATATCAATTGTTGCTAATTCAAATTACCATTTCCCCCCTCCCTGAAGCCTAGGTATCCTTGCCAGAAATCTCTAACCATTTCCTAGGCATTTGTTTAGTCTGATGAATATTAAATGAGCATTGTTAGGCTAATAGTGATTTCTGGTGGAGAGATGTTTAAGTCTTTTTGCTCCCCTTTTAGCTTGTGATTGTCTGTTTTGTATAGTCTATAGATATTATTTATGTCCATGTGTCTATTGATGGCTAATTTGTCAGAGTGCCAGGCTTTTAGAAATGGGTCTAGGACAACTCGCCACAGCCAACTCTCTGCAAGACAGTTGCAGGATAATACAATTGCTGCATGAGAATCACTGCAGGAGAAGAGTTACACTAATATCAAAGAAATGATGAAATAGAAACATTAAAGAAAGGATGTCAAAGGAGGGACAAAATGACATGTGAGTGACAAAGACCTGGTGCTCTTTTTTGTGGCAAAAAATTATGAAACAGGGTCTTATTTTCAGGGAAATATGGGTAGCCATAGAATAAAGTAAACTCCACACCTTACTAGCATTGATGAAGTTACCTAGTTTGGATAATGAAATGTCTGCAAGAAAACAACCAAGCTCAGAGGATACCAAAGATCCCACATTTTAACCCTCGGCTACAAATATTTGCCTTTAAATTCTAACCTATTGTATAAATTGAAGCCATATAGGTAATTCTAGTCTCTCTCTCTCTCTCTCTTTCTCTCTCTCTCTCTCTCTCTCCCCCCTATTAACTAATTTAGTTCTAATTTCATACTAAACTATCCTATCTATCTATCTATAGTATAAAATTAGAACTAAATTCTGCATTCAGCAATAGCTGTTAATAGGCATATAAATAATCCTCATTAATGCTATAATTGGTACCAGTAATTTAATCATAAAATTACTAAATGAAACTGCTACTGTACTTACAATCTTAGTTCAGTTTTCCTTTGTTTTAGAGATCTGTAAAAATAATAAATGTAGGGATTGGATATAAAATTACTTTGTCATCTCATAACTGAACAGTTACTAAATGAGGCAGTCACTAAGCAAGAACTACCTGCACTTTTTGGAACTCTCAAAGGAAATAAGTGTTGTGAAAAGTGAAATATGAAAGATAATTTCATGGTTAAAAAGCCTGTCCACCATTTTGTCCATACTTAAAAGCTGTATTGGATTTTTCCAATATTTCTTCCAATAGTCCTAGTGGCTCACACTAAATCTCAGTCTCCCACTAATCTTCCCATTGAACTATCTCCCTCCTTCTTTTCATTCCCCATCTTCCTTTGAATCAAGGCTATAAATCAAGGTGTGTGTGTGTGTATGTGTGTGTGTGTGTGTGTTCACATAATGATGAAGATGCTCATCTCCGGCTCAGAAGGTTAAGGCAGTTGTTTGCTTCCCAGGGCGTAAAGAAAAAAATATCTGTCTTCCAGCTATACTTCCAACGCTATCAGAAGCAAGGACCAAGGGCGGAGCTGGTGTCATGGCGGTACAATGCACGATCTTGATGCTCCAAGATCGCTGTTGATATCCCCGCTGTTGGATGGTCCCATTGGGTCTAAACCGTCCTGGAGAGACGGTGATTGATAAGGGCACGTCCTGCTGATCCCAGGGACACCGCAAAGTCTCCAGTCAATCCATGAGAAGCCCTTTTTGCTGGCGTTGGAGAGGCAGCCTTTCAAGCTGCTGAAGCTGGGACAGCTCCGGAATGGAAGAGATCAGAATAAAGTGTGTCAGTTTGGTTAGACGAACTTTTATTTATTGTTTTTTTTTTTTTTTTTGAGAGAACACCCTAAAAGACTTAAAGTTAATTTAAAAGTGAAGAGAAAAGAGTTCAAGCAGCAAGATTAAGCTAGTTAAGCTGAAGGGTTTTTTCCCCTTCTTATTGGAACTTGGAATTTGGCAAAGCTTCTCAATTTTAAACTGGACTGGTCTTTTTTTAATTTTTAATTTTTTTAACAAACATTTTGAAAGTCTGTTTTGATTTAGAATCTTTCTGATTTAGATTTATCTTTTTTTCCTTTTAAAAAAAATACTTTTTTTTTTTCTGTTCCTGGCTTTTGATTTATGAGGGGAAGTGAAAGTGAAGGAAAATAAGTAGCACTGCCATCTAGAGGCTTGGATAGATTGTTTTCTTTCTGACTTGTTTTTGTGTATTGGTGTTACACCCAAGGACTCTGAGCTTTGCACTGAAAAAGATAGTGGGATGAGCACGGCAGATTGTTTATACAGGTGCTCATCTGTGAAACTATAGGTAGCTGGAGTCTGTAGTTGAAGTTGCAAGAAAGAACATTGAAGTGACCTTGAAAATACTGGAACTGGAATGTCTGAGTTGATCTACCAGAGCCTTGGATATTTAGTGCCAGTGGCTTGCTTTTTGTTAGAATTGTTTGTTACGTCTTATTTGCTTTTTTTATTTCCTCTCCAGTTGGATTTTTATGTCTGGATTTTAGCCTGTTAACCCAGGAACTAGAATATATATATATTTGCTTCCTTTTTTTATTTATACATAGCTGTCTTTTTTTTAAAAAAAAATTTCCTCTCTTCCCTCATCCTCTTTTTTTTTAATCCTTTTTATCTTTTTTTTTCACATCTTCCCTTTTCTTTTTGCATAATACTGGAACCAATTGTATTAAGGTGTACAAGTGCCTGAAGATTTTTCTCCTTTTTTATTTTTTGGAGTGGCAGCTGTTTGCTTTTGCTCTCTTTTTTCTTTCCTTTTTTTCCTCCCCCCTTTTTGTAGCTAAGGATTACAAGATGTGCAGAAAGACAACAGCCTCAGCTTCTTCAATACCTATAGCCTCCTCTTCACCAACTGGAGGACAAAGATCAATACAGACAATTTTACAATAGGAGAAAGAGAAGGAAGTGGCATTACAGATGATTATGCAAGGAATCCAGAAGATTGAAAAGAGAAGGGAGAATATTGAGCAAAGAGCTGAAAAGACAGATGAGAAAGTAGAGAATATTCAACAGATGATGATGAAATATGAGGACAGATTTTAAAAAATTGAAGAAGAATATATACAAAGAGATAAGAAAATTGGAGATATTGATACTTGTTTGAGTGAAGTTGAAAAGGGCAGGGGTGGACTATTAGGATGGGAAATTGATAGATCAGAATTTTACCTGAGATTTCAAAATGTAGAAGAATAAAAAAGGTGAAAATCTTGCTGAAATAATGACAGAAATATTGGCAGAAGCATTAGAGATAACCAAAGAGAAGATGATGGATCGGATGGATGAAGTGTTCCGTGTCTATACAAGATATTCAATGAGAAATAAGTTACTAAGAGAAGTTCATATCAGATTTACTAAGAAAATTATTAAAACATAGATACTGCAGGTGGCAAGAGAGAAAACATTAAAGTACAAAGACAAAGAAATTGTGGTGCTGAAACAGGTACCAAGAAGAGTAAGAGAGATGAGAACAGAATATTTATTTTTAACTAAAGAGTTACTTAAAAGAGGAGTAAATTACAGATGGCTGATACCAGAAGGCTACTTGTTCACCTGGCAGGAACAAAGACACAGAATTGACACAGTTGAAAAAGCTGAACAATTCTGCTTAGAAAATCTTAGAGGAAAGGAGGAAGACACAAGAAAAGAAGAGTCGCTAATTGAATTTCAAGAGGAGCATATAGCAGTAATTGAAAAAGAAAAAGAAGAAGGTACAGTAGAAGGTGTACCCAGAGGGCAACAACTAAGATCTACTAGAGCAATAAAATCTCTTACAAAGCTTAATATTTATGACAGAAAATTGATTATGATTAATATAAATGGAGTTAATTTAACTACTAAAAGAAGAAAAGTATTTCATAAATTAGAGAAATTAAAGTTTGATATAACCTGCCTAGAAGAAGTACATATTAAAAACAACATGAATATATATTGAAACAAAAAAATTAGGGAAATTATTTACATTGTTGATACAATGTAAAAAAAGAGGTGTGGTTTTATATATTAGAGATACAATTTTGGCAGAACCTATCTATACAGATGATAATGGAAGGATTTTGATGGTGGAAATAAAGGACAATCATGGACAAAAAACACTTTTAATTGCAATTTATGCTCCAAATGACAACCAAGAATAATTTTACAGAAAATTATATATGAAAATAATTGAACTGGACTATGCTAATATTTGTATGATGGGAGTGTCAGTCTTCAAGATCTTCTGCTATTGCTTTGCATCTTTTCGACTGCCATAAGTAACGGGGGGGTGGAAAAGGGAGGTAGGAATAGCTGGGGAAGTGAGCTGGAGGAGTTACATTCGTCTGATGTATAAATGGAAGGGGGGAGCATAAAATAGAGTTAGGTTTCTATTTCTCGCTTAGCTTTCTTCTTTCTCTGCGCAACTGCAACCCGTTATCAAACTATGCCAAGGTCAACGGACAGAGGCCTCATCATCACCTGAAGATGCCACATGATCATATCCACAACTTCTAATTGGAAGTGTCAGTTGAACTATTGGGGGTGGGAACATTTCCAGCATTTTCTATATGTGAATTGCGCGCCTAAATTCTCAGATTCAGAATTCTTTGGTTGCTACCACTTCACTTTCAGTAAAAGATATCTTTTCTCTAAACTAAAGAGTCTAAGTATTTCTTCCTGGATTTTGAATGGAGCTCTGCCTGACAGGGAGATTTCAATGGAATAATTAATGATCAATTGGATTGTAAAATGCAGAAATCAACAAAGAAAACTAGAAAGACACTACCAAAATCTTTCTTTTGAATGATAGAAGAAGCAAATTTAAAAGATGCATGGAAAGATAGAAATGTGGAAAATAAGCAATATACTTTTTATTCAAACAAATATGCATCATGGTCTAGAATAGATATGATATGGATGTCAGCAGAATTATTGCTAATATATGAGAAATTGAAATAGAAACAAGCACTTGGGCAGATCACAATCCAATGACATTTCGAAAGGACAGAAAGAGGCAATATAGATGGACCTTAAATAATATGATTTTAAAGGAAAAAGACTTCAAACAAAAAATAGAGAAAGAATTGGTTTTCTTTTTCAAAGAAAATAAAAAAGAGAATACATCTTTACACAATCTCTGGGTCATGATGAAGGCCTACACAAGAGGCTTGATAATACACTATACAAGGAAAAGAAACAGAAAACAGAAAAAGACTTTCAAAATATTGGAAGATGACTAAGAGATTGGAAAAAGAATTACAAAAATTCCTGCCAAAAAAGGACATTAAAATTAAAATGTATATAACTAAACACAAAATGGGACTGATGGAAAAAGAGGAATTAGCACAAAAAATTAAAAATGCTAAACAGAATTACTTTGAAGATGCAAACAAACCAGGCAGATGGATAGCCTATAAATTAAGAAAGGAAAGAGAATCAAGAAGGATTAGCCAATTAATAAATGAAAAAGGATATGTTTGCTATGGAAATGAGGAGAAGAAAAAAATCATACAAGATTATTATGGAAAACTGTATTAAGAGAATATTCAAGAAGAAAAAGTTAAGCAATATTTACAGAAAGCAAAATTTCCTCAGATACCTAAAAACATTGAAATAATGTTAGAAGGGAACATAATGATGATGGAATTAACAGAAGCCTTAAAAAAATAGAACGTTGGAAAAGCACCAAGTCCAGATGGATTGCCAGCGGAATTTTAAAAGACTTTTCAGGAAATATTGAATCTCCAACTATTAGAAGTCATGAATGAAGTTATGTCAAAGAAGAGAATATCCAAAACATGGTGAGAATCATATATTGCACTTGTACCAAAGGAAAACACAGACCCGCAGCAAGTTAAAAACTATAGACCTATATCCCTATTAAATTCAGTCTATAAAATTTTTGCTTCAATCTTGGCAGAAAGGCTGAAAAGATACTTAAATAATTTTATTCATGCTGATCAAAATGGATTTCTGCCAAAGAGACAAATCAAAGACAATATAAGAATAATTCTGGATACTTTGGAATACTATGAGGCATATCCTGAAAAGCAAATGGTCTTGATGTTTTTAGATGCACAAAAAGCCTTTGATAATGTGAGTTGGCGATTAATGTTATTGCAACTGGTACAAATGGGCTTTGGTAAAAAATTTATTCAAGCCATTGAAATGATATATTATAAACAAACTGCAAAGGTTATAATAAATTGAGAATTAATAGAATTCATAGATATAAGACAAGGGACTAGATAAGGTTGTCCACTGTTGCCTCTGCTGTTCGTGTCAACATTGGAAGTGTTGAATAGGAATATTAGAGAAGAAAAAGAAATAAAAGGAATGAAAATAAAAAAGGAAGTATATAAATTGCAACCCTTTGCAGATGACCTGTTATTTATATGAGAGGATCCATTGGAAACAGCACCTAAATTAATAGAAAAGATAGAAGAATATGGAAAAGTAGCAAGTTTTAAAATAAATAAAGATAAAACAAAGATATTAACAAAGAACATGCTAGCAAGACAAAGAGTTGGAGGAAGCCTTAGAAATACAAGTCACAAATAAGGTTAACTGTTTATTACATCAAGATGTAGCACATTGAAGCAGGATAACTATTTTAAACTCAAACAGCAGATTGCGACAGATTTGACAAAATGGGAAAACTTACAATTATGATTGATTGGGAGAATATCTACAATTAAGATGAATATATTGCCTAGAATTCTATAGCTATTCCAGACAATTCCAATTCGATTAGGGAAAGGGTTTTTTTGAAGACTTAAATAAAATTGTGCTGAAATACATTTGGCAGGGTAAGAAAGTGAGAATAAAACTTAGACTGTTATAAGATGCAAGAATAAGAGGAGGGTTTGCTTTGCCCAACTGGGAATTATATTACCAGGTGACAAATCTGATGTGGGTAAAGGAATAACACTAAGGAACAGTAAATTATTGACTTTAGAAGGGCACGACTTGCTGTTGGGATGGCATACTTTCCTCTGGCATAAGGTAACTAAAACACGGGTATTTTAGAAGACTTTACATTCGAGAGGCATTGTTTTTAAATTGGAGAAGATAAAAAGACAATATTCCTTAAAAATTCCATTATGAGCATCTACCTTTGAAGCTTTTTCTTACCCAATAATATTGTCAGCCTTCAAGACTTTCTCTCTTTGCTTTGCATCTTTCGGCTATCATAAGTAATGGGGGGGGGGAAGGAGGGGGTGGAAAGTTGTGGGAAGTGAGCTGGAGGTGTTACAAACTGGAACTGTATAAACTGGGGGGGAGTACATTCTTGCTTAGGTTTCTATTCGTTGCTTAGCTTTCTCTCGTATGCTATGTGCAACTGCAAACCTTTATCAAACTATGCCAAGGTCAACGGACAAGCCTCATCATCACCTGGAGATGTCCACGTGATGATATTCACAACTTTTAATTGGAAGAACTATTTGAACTATTGGGGGTGGGAACATTGCCATTACTTTATATATGTGATTTATGTACCTATTTTCTCAGATTCAGAATTATTTTGTTGCTACCAGTTGACTTCCAGTAAAAGTTATATTTTCTCTGATTAATGGAGTCTAAGTATTTCTTTCTTGGATTTTTTCCTTATTTATATCTTCCATCTATTTGTATTAAAATTTCATCCTTCTTTCCTCATTAGCCAATATCTCAATGTACTCTTCTAGTACCAATCACAATCATTTAAACATTTAAAATACATCTATTCATGTTCTTACCAATCATCCAGTCCATGTTTCTACTCTGTTAATACACATATTTACATTAAGATATACTCTTTCATTATCTAATCACCCATTGTTTAATATTATCATTTTATTGCTAATCATATTTTATGCATATTTAATGTCATCATTCCATCTCTAATTTTCCAATTAATACTACTTATTTATAATTTCCATATATCACTCTTCATATCTATTTATATTATCCTAATGTCTATCACATTACATACAAGATAGTTATCCAGCCTAAATAAATCTAATATTTATACACCCATGTTTATTAAAATGTATTCATGGAATATCTTTACTCTTTTGGGTTTTTTTATTCATCATTTCTTGTTCGCATCAGAACTTTTGTTCTTATATTCTGATTCTACAATCTAACTTTCCCTCCCTTCTCTACCCTTTCTCACTAATTGTAAAGCTATCTGTTCTAGCCCCTATCTCCCCCCCCCAGAGATATCTTCCTGTTTCTCTCATTTCCTTTTTAAATCTTTAAAATATTTCCCTCCTGTTTTAATTTCTTAATCATTATTATTTTCTCTTTGTTGTCTTCTTTTTGCTGTTTTATCAGTTCTGCTTTCTCCCCATTCCTTCTGGTAGCTCCTTTCTTTGCTCCTTGTCCTGGTCTTTACTGCTTGTCCCTTGTATAATATTGTCCAGTTTTTGGTCTATACAATCAAATATTTTCACCATCACCTTATGCTGTTCCTGTAAAAGGTCCTTAATGCTTTGAAACATCAGCTGCATTCCATTTAAAACTCCACTCCTTCCACTTTGCATTGTGACTTATTTAGTTTTTAATAATTCTCCTTTTTGGCCAGTTGTGCAGGATTCGTTGATTCAAAACAGAGTTTACCAGATCACAATTTGTAATATTTCATCACAAGTCAAGTCAAATCAGTTTTAAATACACCAGGGTGCTTTCCATGCCTCTTCAAGTCATTGTTATACATTCAATAATAGGAAATAATGAAAATGAAATGTAATAATTGGGAGCAATAATATTATGCTTATTTATATTAAAATGTATGATACCCAGGTATCACATTATTTACATATTGATAAAGAATATAAAATAAAAAACTTGACCAAAAAAAGAATCTATCAACTCTGCATAAGCATCATGAAGAACACCTCAATCCAGTCACCTGAATCTATCCCAAATAGGGACTATAGCATCATAAAAAGAGAGACAGTGTGTGTGAGTGAGTGAGTGTGTGTGTGTGAAACACCAAATTATAGATATAGTCACATAACAAAAATCAGCAAATGATAGTGGCAATCATGAAGTATTTGTTGGTTTTAGTGGGACAAACAGACCATATAGAACCTGAACCTGACAGGAACTAAAAAGATATATCAGGATATAAGATCTGACAATGTCAAATTAATCCTTATCCTACTTCTTTATTTCTCCACCTCCACACAATATTTGCTTCTGATAACCATTGCCTTTTTGAAAAATTCTTAATCACTAAAACAGATAAAAGACACTGAAAATAGTTTTTTTGTTTTGGGAGCTACACCCAAAGGCTTTGATTTTTTTTTTCTTGAATATAAACTGCATATTTTAATATGGAATATATACAGACAAAATGCTTCTCAAAAAAAGAAAAAGAAACCTTTCATTATTTGACAAAATGTTTAGAATATGTTTGGAAGAAATGCATATTAAAAATGGGGTGAAATATTTGATTTGTAAGGTATGACTGAAAACTTTACATCATGTTCAAAAAAGATTGTCTTTGTATATTAACTCAGAACTAAAACTAAAACTGTCAAGAAGAAAAAATACTTATATTGATCTGCTGAATCAAATTGAGGATACTTTTTTTGTGGACATGCCAGAAAGCTAGAAAATAGTGAATGAATATATATTCCAATTCAGAAGATTTTAAATGTGAAATGTAATTTGAAACCAGAAGTTTTTATTTTAGGTTTAATGGACAAACAAAAGAAACAACTCATGGAACTTGCTTTTACATATCCGCAAAGGTGGAAGGAATTAAGTACATTCAGAAAGTATTCAGACCCCCCTCATTTTTGTCAATTTTGTTATGCTGATTCTGCAGTTATTGATTTTTTCTCTCTCATTAATCTACATTTAGTATTCCATAATGAGGAAGTGAAAACAGAATTTTAGAAATGTATGTAAAAAGAAATTAAATTAAAATTAAAAAGAAAAAACTGAAATATCACATTAGCATAAGTATTCAGACCCTTTGCAACAATGCACTGAACAAAGGAAGAATGTATGGAGAAGCTGATGTACTTATTGAAGATGGCAACATTGACAACTTTAATTAAAGAAAAGAGTTATTTTATTTCTACTTGGAAATCACTTGATTTTTTTTTGCAAAAACCTGAAAATATTTTGGGATTTGGTGTCTAGAATTATATAGGATTATAGAAATGATGTGCACAAAATAAAAGAGTTTGATCATTTTTTAATGTACCAAAAAAAGTCACAAATTATTATTTTCTCTTTTTGAATTTTTTTTTTTGAAAATCTCTTTCTTGATCTTTTCCCTTTTTCAAGTCATTTTTTCTTGTCTATTTATCTTTTAAATTTGTGTTTTTGAAAATCAATAGTCATTTTTTTAAAAATTACTAATTGTAAAAACAAAATCAATGTGTTGCTCTTGGGGATCAAAGTAATTTCAAATGAGTAATTTAGGTTTTTCCTTTTCATTAGCAAGTTACCTTAATAGTTAAAACTTTAAAATTTAAAGTTAATAGTTAAAACTTTAAAATAGTTTAACTATAAAATAGTTAAAACTTTAAAATAGTTTAACTATAAAATAGTTAAAACTTTAAAATAACACTTTAAAATTAAGCAGATTTTTTCTGTCTTTAAAATGGATATACCTGAATTTTGACAGAGAAAAGTATTCATGCATGTAAATATATATTGCAAATAGCATGTGATTTTTTTGTTGTTATTCTACATGCTTCCATAGTTCTAAGACCTGTGTAAAAAGATGACACAGCTGTTAGGGATAACATTGTTTACCCTAACTGGTTTAGGTGAAATAATAACTATGAATCATAGTTAGTGTATATTAGAGTGTATGCAGCTTTAACTGTAAAATAGCAATTGTGGGAGTGGTTATGAAAACCATTTAAAAGTAGCAAGACTACGGCTTGCTCACTCTCTCTGGCTTTGATGATCCCTGATTACTGCTTGGAATCAAGACTGCATTGCTCGAACGGGAGAGACAACAAAGGACTGATTTTGTAAGTGAACTGACATAGAATATTCTACATGGACTTTGCTAAATGAATACCCCTGAATGGACTGACTACATGGTAAATGAATATTGGACTGTTATTTGACTATGCCATAAACTTATACTGGAATAAACTATATTCTTGATAGCACAAGCGTATCTGTTATTTTTACTGTATGTTAATAAACATACAAGCTTAGCTCACTCATTTATCTGTGTGCCTATCTGACTAACGCTGCACATTCTGTTTAGCTTGTCTACCTAACCCTGGTTGGGGAACCCAGGCTTAACAACAGCCATCATTATTTTTGATTTCATTAGGCTCGTGTTCCTTAGTAAACTGTAGCAGTGGTGGGATTCAATTTTTTTTTTACTACCGGTTCTGTGGGTGTGGTTTGATGGGTGTGGCTTGGTGGGCATGGCAAGGGAAGGGTACTGTAAAATCTCCATTCCCTCCCCACCCCACCAACCTGTTTTCTAGCTCTGTTCTCCTGCGCAAGGCAACAAAAGAAGACCCAGCCGATCAGCTGGGACTTGGGAGGCGGGGCCAGTCAGAGGTGATATTTACAGATTCTGACCAGTTCTGGAGAACTGATAGTGGAAATTTTGAGTAGTTCAGAGAACAGGCAAATACCACCTCTAACTGGAGATTTTACAGTATCCTTCCCCTGCTATGCCCACCAAGCCATGCCCACAGAACGGTGGTAAAGCATTTGAACCCCACACTGGTCAGAACCTGCTGAATACCACCTCTGAAATATAGATTAGTCTAAAGTTTCCTATCAGCTGGAGCTTCCTATCTCTGCAATCTTTTCTTCTTTTTACTCCTTAATATAACAAAGGTTATAATAAAATCAATGTCAACTCTCAAAACAACTCTAGCTGAAGCCATATTTGTATTGCTTCATTTTTTTGTTGCCACGCTTATGGGGAGAAGGGGGACTTATGGAATGTAAAATGTTTTCCTCCAATGTGCCAGAACACTTAAGGTTCCTGAGAACCAAAAATCAGTATGCAGGAGGGAGTGCTGAGAAGTTCATCAACTGCTTAGTTGGCTAACATAACACAAGGAGAATGGACAGTACCTATTTTTAATTATACCAAAACTGCTGGAATTATTCACTGTTGGTTTCATTTTGACCATGCCGATATGATGTACCCAATAAACTGGATTATTGAGGAAGCCAAGGCCTCCCAATCTTGAATTGGTTGGCAGCATTATTCCAAACCATGACAACCATCAGAGTAAAATAAAGTCAATCATCATGTCCTGATGTGTACTGAAATAAAGCAGGTGCAAATAGTACCTGCAACAACATTTCATGTGACTTTTTGCTCTTTTTTAAAATGTCCCCTTATTCCTGGATGCTATGTCTCATTTTCTTCTCTCTTCCGTGTCTTCCAAAGTCTCTGGTGGGTTCATCACCTGTATCCTTTTAATCATCATTTTATGATTAACCCTAACCCTAACCCAATAATTTCTGGTCAACGTCATGGTGGTATAGTCTAAGGGAAAGTAGGGTTCTGCTTCCCATGATTGATTTCTTTCTGCCAGAGATCCCTAAAGGAAGTAAAAGTTGCCCTGTAGAGGTAAAAGACGATAAAGGTAGGAATCCTATAGAGCCTGTGCTAGCGATGGCTGGCATGGTAGTTCTAGAGAAAATCCTCAAGTGACAGAAGAAAGAGCTTTGCTGCATCTTCACAGCAAGCTATTGATTCTAGATATAAGAAGCTATGGACATTGTTATTTAATTGTTATTTAAAGCTGAGTGAGCCTATTTTTATTTCTTTGATCTTTGAACTATATTGCCTGGAGCAAATAAATCCCCAAACAGAAAGAAAGAAAAAACTCCCCCATCAATGGGAAGACAGTGGCATTCAACTAAAGGGGGAACTGGAAATACAATCAGACTGAATAGAGACAAAGAAAAACTTTCCATTGCAAACATTGAGAGAATTTTTAAAGTTTTTTTGAGAGCGCAGATAGGTCAGAATTAATCAAATTATGAGCTAAAAAAAGCTCTAAAGAGTTAAAAAGTATTTAAAGAGAACTTCAAAAGAATCTGCGTGTGCTCTTATTTTTTATTATAATACATTTTTTATTTATATAAATACATCATTGTATGAACAGTGTTGTTCCAGGTCATTTAACATTTTGAATCAAATATGACCATAATTTCATACTCATATTAACTTTCTTATCTGAGTATTAGTATTACTATGTATTATCGATTTTTATCATTCAATATATTCTGATACAAAGTAGCATATGAGTATTGAATGATAAAAATCTCTGTATTCTTAATATCATATCTTTTGTTATACATATTCTCTTAATAATCATATTTGCAGAATTTAACAAATTATATGATTGAAATAATCATTCATACATTTATATTGACTTATACTGTCCAATATTTATCCCCTTTTTAAATGTTAATTATATCACTATTATCCTTTTAAAACAAGGTCCCTATCTAATCTCATTATAATACACAGATTGTAATTTCCATCTTCATTTAACAAATTATACATTCTAATAATAATATGATCATTTTTATCTATTACTATACACTGTATTAAATTTCTTTCTTATTGTATTCCACATGATTTGGCTCGTGAAGAAGAGTATTCCTCTCACACAAACAGGAAAGTTTAGGATTAGAGGGGGATCTTAGTTACCTAGGGAATTAGAGCAGAGTAGGAAGGATAAGGATAGGCTCATTCTTAATTATTTTTTCATCAGAGTTCCATAGTGTTTGGTCAAAAGGTATTTGTCCTTTATAAAATCCATATTTTTTCTAAATCTAACTCAATTAAATCATTTGAAATGCTTATAAAGGAAAAGAGTGCATATGAAAAAAAGGTTGATGGATTAATTACTTCAGAAACCTTTAAAAATATAACTTTTATACAAAATCATTGATTTGTGGGACTTATAGAAAACATTGTAACTAATTTGAAGAAAAGATTGATGGGTTGCAAACATTTAAAAACAGGCTGCCAATATAAAGACACTAATAAAGTAAAATTTCTAAATTATTTGGAGCCAGATTATTGGAACATTGAAGAAGTGGTGGTTCCATGGAGAGAAGCTGAAGAACAATTGGTTGCATTTGGTGAAATTTTCAATTATGAAATCAATATTAATGATTATTGTGATTTCATAGAAAATGTATTAAAAGATTCTGAAAAATATACAGTTCCTTGCAGCATTAAAAAGGCTAGAAATATTATGAGAACTATTGCTGTCAGTTCAGCAGAGGTGGAAAGGAGCTTCTCGCAGATGAACAAAATATGTTCAGAGGGCAGAAGTTGCCTAATAGTTTCCAATAAAACAAACTGCAGCAAAAACAATTACTACCCACCTGCCTTCAATCGAGTCAAAAAGAGGGCTGTGAAAATATTTATAGACCCCTCATATCCCAGACATAAACTGTTTCAACTCTTTCCCTCAAAACAAGGCTATAGAGCACTGCACACCAGAACAACGAGACACAAGAACAGTTTTTTCTTGAAAGCCATCACTCTACTAAACAAATAATTCCCTCAACTATTTACAAAGTCTTCACTGTTATTACTGTTAATCTTCTCATTACTCCTTATCATCCATTGCCTCCGACTTGTGACTGTATGACTGTAACTTTGCTGCTTGTATCCTTACATCCTTATTTACTGTTTTCTAGTATAATTTGATTGCTTATTGTATCCTATGACTATTATTAAGTGTTGTACTTATGATTCTTGATTCTTAACGAATGTATCTTTTCTTTCTGTTATACTGAGAGTATTTACACCAAGACAAATTCCTTGTGTGTCCAATCACACTTGGCCAATAAAGTATTATATTCTAACCTCCTGACGATTAATCTAATTGGCTTACCTCTGCAAGAATGGGACCCTGTTCCTATAGGAAAGAAATGGTTACGGGCACATCACACAGCTGATGATGCTCGTGTTAAAAAAAAGAGAACTGTAATTGAGGACACTGATAAAAAGGCAATTTGGCCTTTAAATAAGTACTTTAAAGTACTTTAAATAAGTTTTATTGTTTTTTGTAAAGTTTTGTTTTGTAATAGTTTTTGATTAATATTGTAAAATGTTGTAACACTATAGTTTTGTGTACCTTTTAAAATTATTTAAGCATTAAAGACATAACATAATAAACTACCTTTTGTTTTGGTATATCTTTTTTTTATACTTAGTCATTAGGGCAAAGAAGTGATATTGAGTTGGCCATGCCCAGCCAGTCACTTGATCACCAAACCACGCCCGGCCAGTCATGTGACCACCAAGCCACACGCACCCAGTCACATGACCATGAAACCACACTCACAAATTAGGCCATGCCTACAGAACTAGTTGTTAAGAAATTTGAATCCCACCCCTGGTTTCTAGTTCTACTGCAACCCTATGGACACGGACCAGATCCTCAGGACCAATCACAAGACTCATTGATGTCTCACAGCTGACCCATCACAAGATCCTCACTTGACACACCCATACTTGAAGCCCTTATAAATACAAGAATACTGATACTGACATCCCCTAAACTCTGCGAGAGATGTTTCCAGCCTGGTAATGAAATGTTTGGAAACCAACCCACAAGTAGAGAGAATGAACTCTCACCCTCATCCTACACCTTAGGTATACATATTCACCACGATTGCAAAGGTACATAAAAATCTTAAAATGTATTTGAAGAATTTTATTTAGCTGTGTGGTAGATAGTTAAAAAAAGAAGATAAATGGAAGCTGAGAACATCCTAGGAAGGAAGCAGAATGATGATAAGTAATTGTTAGATGGGTCTGCAGGAATAAGAGGCAGGACATGGCAGGAGCAGATCAAATTCTTTTATTATCTTTTAAATCAGAAGCCACTCAGCCACAGCAGGCACTGGCTTTTGTAGCTGACGCTGTCCAAAATTTCAGCCACTGATGGAACTTTATTTCTCTTACCAGTGGTTGGGCCAATGAGTGGAGTCTGCTAGCTGACTCTACTCTATGGCCATATTTGGTAATCCTTAACACCCCCTCCCCTCCTAGTGAGTGTCCTCCAATCAGCACTCGTGTACCTTACGTAGTCGCATAGATAGGAGGGGCTTTGAGGGGTGTGATTGGACCTGCACACCTCACTTGTTTCTGGGGCAGCGGCCTGAGCGGATAGCTTCACTGCTGCTCCAGTCCCTGCCTGTGGAACCATCCCGAAGTCATCTTGTGGCGCGTCAGGGACCGTTGAGCCTGAGGCCTCAGAAGTATACCATAGGACCTCCTCTTCAAAAGATAAGGGTTCCTGCGTCCTGTCCGGGTTTGAGGCCAGGTAATCAGTTCTTTTGTTGAGTTCTGTGGGTAGGGCCTGAGTCAGGGATTGTTCTACTGGAGCGTGTTGGATGTCCAGCTGGTTGTCTGTGCTAGGGACCCAGCCTCTGATCTTGTCAATGTGTCTCTCACACAGTCTCCCTTCTTTGGTTTCTACCTGGTATGATCAGGGCCCTGTAATCCTTGTGACCCTGGCTGCTACCCATGTTGGTCCCCCTGTATAATTGTGAGCATAGACCAGGTCCCCTATGGCAACTGCCTGCACTTTCCCGTGGAATCTATGTGGGGTCTCTGTTGTAGTTCGGGTGGACTCGGTCAAGTGTTGATCGTAACCTTCGGCCCATCAATAGTTCTTCAGGGCTGCGGTTGTTGTCACATGGGGTGTGATGTATTGGGCCAAAAGCATTTGGTCGATCCTTTCTTGACAGTCCGCTTGGCCCATCCACTTTAGCATTTCATTGGTCATTCAGGTGATTCTCTCCGCTTGCTCCTTTGTTGCCAGATGTGCAGATGCAGACAGTGTGTGCCTGATTCCTAGTCTGGCCAGGAATGTTTTGAATGGCTGCAAGGTGAACTGCTGCCTATTGTTGGAGACGAGGATGTCCGGTAGCCTGTGGGTGGAGAATAGTCATTGGTGGCCTCTGAAGTGTTGCACTTCATTAGTATTACTTCCAACTACTTGGAGTATGCATTGACAACTATCAGGAAGTTTTGCCCTTGGCAGGGCCCAGCGAATTCAACGTGTACTTGGACCCAAAAAGTTGTGGGTGTTTCCCATTTTCTGGGGCTTGCTGCCAGGGGGGCTGGCCTGGTTTCGTGACAGGAAGTGCAGGTGGTGACCAAAATTTCTATCTCCTTGTCCAGCCCTGGCCACCACATGTAGTTTCTGGCCAGGGCTTTCATTTGGATTATCCTCGGATGGCCCTCATGTAGTTGTGTCAGTATTCTATTCCTTCATGGGGGCAGAATGACTACTCTCTCCCCCCAAAGTATGCAGCCCTTAAAGCCCATGTCACATAGCACCAACGGATGGAAAGAGGATGTAAAACGGAGAGAAACACTTGCCATCCCTTGGTTAACGCGATGCATCTGTTCTGTACTCTGCGTCCGTTTTTCATACTCTCTATCCGTCCAGCATCCGTCTACTGTGATTTCATCCGCTGAAAAAGTTTTGAGCTGCACAAAACTTTTTGAGCGGATAAATATCCAACGCGTCCATTCTATATCTGCTACGCATATGGGGAACATCCGTTATAAGTCCGTCGTCTTCCGTTATGCATCTGCTATATCCGCTAGGCATCCGCTGCGCATCTGCGCAACTCGCATCCACTCCAGCGGAAAACGGACACAGGGAGGAAGCGGAACGGACGTGGAACGGACATGCAGTGTTAGTAGCACGGACGTAGAAAGAATGAAAGCAGATGCAGCTTGCATACAAAGCATTAAAATGGAAAAAATGTTTGCATAGGGAATATATCTCGGATATTTAGGATGTCTGCAGGATGTCTAGTGGATACAAAAGGACACCTAGCGGAAAATATATTTCCTATAAAAAAGGGGGAGAAATCACCTGGATCTCACTTTCAGTCCAGCAGCCCTGCGGTGCAGACCTCTTCAGCCTTCATCTGGCTCTTGCTCTTCCACAGCATCCAGTCATCTCCACCATGGATTGTCGCACACACCTTTTGGTAGCCGCCATTGTTCTACAACAGTGCGAAGCCCTCTACAGGCTCTTTCACCTGTTCTACGGGAAGAAAAGGAGGTATCCAAGAAGTGTCTGGGTCCAAAGATGGATCGCGAGAAGAGCCGAGTACAGACTGTATAACAAGCTGATGGTGGAGCTGAGGAATGAAGACATTCATGCATTCCAGAACTTCATGAGGATGCCACCAGCCATGTTTGATGAAGTTGTGGAGCGGCTGAGACCCAGGTTGACCAAGCAGAGCACCAACCTCCGGCCCAGCCTGGACCCTGGACTCAAGGTGGCACTGACTCTGCGCCACCTGGCCTCCAGGACCACATACAGGAGCATGCAGTACGGCTGGAGGGTGCCACACAACACCATCAGCATTGTGGTCAGAGAAGTGGTGCAGGCCATCATTGAAGAATACCTGAAGGAGCTCCTCCAGTGCCCCTCCAATGAAGAAGGCTGGAAGAAAGTTGCAGAGCAGTGGTATCAGAAGTGGAACTTCCCCCACACCGTTGGAGCCATAGATGGGAAGCACGTGGCCTGCAAAGCGCCAGCCAACTCAGGGTCAATTTATCACGACTACAAGGGTTCAGCATCATCCTATTTGTCATGGTCGATGCTCACGACAAGTTCATGTACATTGATGCTTCAGGCAACGGCTCATCTTCAGATGCCCAGGTATACAACGCCAGCCACCTCAAGGAGGGGCTGGAACGCAACCTCATCATGGGCTTCCCAGATCCAGACCCCCTGCCCAACAACACACAAGATGTGCCCTACTTCATCATGGGGGATGACGCCTTCTCCTTCAGAACCTACCTCATGAAGCCCTACACTTCCAGATGCCTCACCCGTGAAGAGAGGATCTTCAACTACAGGCTGTCCAGGGCAAGACGGGTGGTGGAGAATGCCTTTGGCATCCTGGCCAACAGATTCCAGGTACTTCTCACCACCATGCAGCATCGCCTACAGACCATGAGGAGCATCGTGGAAAGTTGCTGCATCCTGCACAATCTCATGCGCACCCGCTACCCAGTGTTGCAGAAAAGGCTTGTGGACCACCAACAAGGCAATGGGGACATGGAGCCTGGTGAATGGAGGCAAGGGCGAAACCTGATAGACAGTGTGGATGTGCAAGGCCCCAACAGAGCTTCACGTGAAGGGAAGAAGCAGAGCACCCTCCTGAAACACTGGTGCAACTCCCCAGCTGGAGCAGTGGAGTGGCAAGACAGGATGGTAGATGCTTAATGGATGCTTCCTTTAGCCTGTCTCATCACACTGATGAGATTGTGCCATGTATGTTGAGTGGCCTTACAATGAACAGGGCATTTAATAAAGAGTTGTGTTTATGTTGAAATGTGTTGATGAATCATTACATTGTTACTGATAATAAAGGGCCATAGGTGTGGCACCTGGGAGGGTGGACCATACAGTCCCATTATGCTTGCACTGGAGGTTTATCTATCCCACAGCTATTATCCATCCCACAGATATCCTAACCCATCCCACAGCTATTACCCATCCCACAACTATTACCCATCCCACAGCTATTACCCATCCCAAAGGTATCCCTGCCACCCCACTGCTATCCTTACCCATCCCACAGCTATTACCCATCCCACAGGTATCCCTGCCCATCCCACAGGTATCCCTGCCCATCCCACAGCTATTTCCCATCCCAAAGATATCCCTGCCCATCCCACTGCTATCCATATCCATCCCACAGCTATTACCCATCCCACAGGTATCCCTGCCCATCCCACTGCTATCCTTACCCATCCCACAAGGATGCAAAGGCTTAAACCATTTCTAAAAGTTTCCACCAAGACTTTATTTACTAAAATAAATGAAACAAGTGTGTGAAGCAAAGATAAACATTATTAATAACAAACTGTAAAAGCAAAATGACCCAAGTAAAGTGTCCCAAGCAAAGATAAAGTCAACAGGTAGCAACCCAGTCTCTGGCACTCTTCTCAGTCACTCTGAAGCGTGCCTATAGTCTCAGGGGTGAAGGGTCCAAGTGCTGTGGAGGTGGCTGCTGCTGGAGTGCTGGTCTGAGGTGCCATTGGGATGCCTGGCCTCGAGAGGACAACAGCGGATGGTGTGTGGAGGAAGCTCTCAGAGAGCTGTGGGGTGGAGGAAGAAGTGTAGTAGGGCTGTCTGGTCTGCAGCTGAGTGAGGTGAGGTGTGGGTGGCATCTGTGGCGTGGGTGGCTTCTGTGGCATGGGTGGCATGGGTGGCATCGGTGGCACCTGTGGCGTGGGTGGCATCGGTGGCATCGGTGGCATCGGTGGCATCGGTGGCGTTCGATGTACCTGTGCCTGGACTGGGAAGGGCTGCCTGTGCTGCTGGAAATCCTGGTAGCCGTATCCTTGGTAGGTGAGGGCCTGTGGAAGGGCTGTGACATCACCTGGAGTGGAGGAGCAGACCTGGACTGGGTCAGAGCAGGTTCAGCTGGGCCTGAAGGGTTGTGCAGAAGACCGGTGATCCTCTCCTTGATCACCTGGTACTGTGATTCGGGCATTTCCATGAGGGTCTGGTTGATGTAGGTGAGGAAGGGCTTTTGGTATGTCGGTGTGTACCAGCTGAGAGAGGAGATCTACGCTGCTTTTGATGGTGTCCCTGATCTCCAGCAGGACAGAGTGGCTCTGCCCCTCCGGTCTGCCTCTCTGCCTGTTTTCTGTGGAAGTGGAGCTGGGTGTGGGTGTGGGTTGGTCTCTGGTGTCAGTGCTCTCTCCTTGCTCCCACTGCATCAGGAGGTCCTCCATGCGCTCCGCCACGGGGAGTGCATCTGTCAGGGGGGTCTCTGTCATGGGGCACTCCACAGATACCTGCCTGGACACAGGAGCTGTTGCCCAGAAGAGGACTGGCTCTCAGCAGGCTGCCTGAGAGAGAGGGTTGTGAGAGGGGCTGCTCCTCGGTGGTGGACCTCACCCTCCAAGAAGCTGCACTTGGTCATCACGTCGGTCTCCTGGTCGGTGAGCTTGACCGCAGCCTGGCCAGACTTCTTGAGGTGCAGCTTCCCGTACCAGGTGTGCATATGCTTCCACCACCCGAGGAGGACCTCCGAAGTGTAGCCCAGGTTCTCCACCTTCTCTCTCCAAGCTGCCTGCTTCCTCTTGGTGTCTCAATAGAGCCTGTGTCCTTTCCGCCATAGGTACTCGTTCTCCCTCAGCCATTCGAGCACCTCATCCTCATTTTCCTCTTCAATGGAGTACTCCTCCTCTCCCTATCTTGTGAATGCCTCTTCCTCCCTCTGGAGGGCCTTCTGGGCTCTCATCAGAAGGGCTTTGAGGTTCTTGGAGCTGGTCCACCACACCACCACCAGCAGCAGCAGTAACAACAGCAGCAACAAAAGCAGCACCAGCAGGACCAGCAGCACCAGCAGCACCAAGAACACCAGCAGCACCAGCAGCATCAGCAGCACCAACAGCACCAGGATCAGCAGCAGCAAAGTAAGCACCAGCAGCACCAGCAGGACCAGCAGCACCAGCAGGACCAGGAGCAGCACCAGCAGAGTAAGCACCAGCAGAAGCACCACACCAGGAGCAGCACCAGCAGAGTAAGCACCAGCAGAAGCACCAGCACCAGGAACAGCGCCAGCAGAGTAAGCCCCAGCAGAAGCCCCAGCACCAGGAGCAGCACCAGCAGAAGCACCAGCAGAGTCAGCCCGAGCAGCAGAATCCCCAGCAGAAGCAGAGCCAGCACCAGGGGGTGGGATGGTGGCCCTGTCCTTCTTGCCAGGGCTGGCAGAAGATGGCACAGGCTTCCTCTTCTTCCCCATGGTTGTTGGCTGGAGATGTGTCTGGCAGCAGGTCTTTCTTCTGAATGGTGACCTGCTTGCGAGCTGCATCCTTTTATATTCGCCGGGCTGACGCAATGCATCCTCCCCGCATGCGCAGTGAACGCTTTGCATCTGCTAGGCATCCACTAGGCATCCGCTAGGCATCCGCTAGGCTTCTGTGATGCATCCGCTGTATCTGCTCGGCATCTGCTCTGCATCCGCTCTTTCCCCTTGGCGTCCGCTTTGCTGTGCTCCCCCAGAAGCCCTGCAGACGTGCCATCTGCTTCCATCCGCTTCCATCTGCTAGGCTTCCTTGGAGCATCCACTTAACATCTTCACTACGTCGTCTCCCCGTCCGTTCCTTTCCGTTGTTGTCTGCTCTGTTTATACAAATTTGGGGCACTTTTGAGAGCGGATAACAACGGATGGAACATTTTCTCGTCTGCTGTGTCCTTTTTACATACTTTTTGCATCCGTCGGCCTATGTGACAGGCCCTTAAGCAATGACAGCTCATCCTGTCTGTTCTTATATGGTTTGAATTCATCCCTTCTATTGTTTCCGGCTATCCCCTCCACATCCTGTTTGAAATCTGTGCCTTTGTTTTGTCATGGGCTGTGAATTTTGTGATCTCTGCAGATGTCATCAGTCTGGGCTGTAGCTCTCCCACTAGTAGTACTGTGGTGGATGGCACTGGGTCTTCAGCTAGCTCAGAGGCTAGCTGATAGAGGCTCAGGGCATCAACATGGGAAATATCTTTTCCTGGCCTGTGGATGATGCGGTAGCTGTATGCGGCCAGGAACACAGTCCATCTTAACATCCTTGGTGATAGGATGTTTGGTGTGGGTCTCTCTCCAGCAAGGATGCCCAGCAAGGGTTTGTGGTCAGTAATCAAGTAAAATTGTCTTTCATAAATGTACTCGTGGAAGCGCTTGACTCCTGCAACTGTAGCAAGTGCTTCCTTGTCGATTTGGCTATAGTTTCTTTGCATTTTAAACAATGTCTTTGAATCATATGCTATGGGGGCTTCTGTCCCATTGGGCAGCTGGTGTCTGAGGACTGCTCCGATTCCATAGGGAGAGGCGTTGTATGTGAGTGTCAATGGTAGTATCTCGCTGTATTGTATAAGAATGCTACTGGATGTCAGGATATTTTTTATTGTTTTGAAAGCATTGGCCTCATGTTGCCCCCAGGCCCAGGTCGTTGTTTAATCTAGCAGTCCTTTAATATAATAGTCTGTGGTTCCAATTGGTCATGTTGCAGTTTGGGTTGGAGTCTTTTGAGGGTGTCCCACGAGATCATGGATATGTAGGATCCCGAGTCTACTTCCATCCAGCAGGGATTGCCTTTGATGGATTCTGTGGCCATTATTTTATTGGACTTGTAGGCATCGGCTTGTTTCATGTGGGTCTGGGCATAGCCAATGAAGGCGAAGTGCATTTCTTCTTCCTTGGCGTCATCTCTCCTTTTGAATTTCCCACCATGGATCTTCCGCCCTTCCCCTTGGAAGCCATTTTGCCTCATGGGTGATGATGCCTGCTGCCTTGCTTGTTGGTCGGTTGGATGGCTCAGCATACCTCCACGATGTGGCCTTCATGCTCACATCTTTGGTAGATAGTGTCTTTAAAATGGCATGCCGAGCAGTGGTGATTTCCTCCACAACCCTGCACTGTCTATTTCCTTGTTTCCCATCTGGCTTACCAGACCTTACCAGACCTTCACCTTGTGTACTTCTGTTGTTGCTCTCATTTGCTTCAGAGACGGAGTTGCTTCAGTTGGGGTGGTGATCAGTTTTCGTTGCATGGACCCTCCCCGTCCCTCTGATCTGTGCTGCCAAGTCGTCAGAGGACTCTGCAGCTCATACCTCATCGATGGCTTCTTTGAATGAGATATCCTCCCAGGCCAAGAGTCTCTTTTATAGTGTTTGGTCCCTCATTCCCAGGATGATTCTGTCTCGGATCATCACTTCTGTGTCTGTGAACCTGCAGTTTTTTGCTATCTTCCACAGTTCAGCTACAAATGTGTCTGTTAACTCCCCCTCTCTCTGGCTCCACTGTAAAATTTGTGCCAGCTTGCCAGGTAGGAGGGAGAGGGGGTGTAATGTCCCTTGAGTGCCTGTTGGAGTTCGTCCCAGGATACACTCCTCAGAATACACTCCTCCTCATCTAATACGAGGGCATCTGTCATTTTGTAGATTTTGGAGTCACAGATTTTGGAGTCACAGTGACTCCAAAATCTACGAAATGGCATCTGAATCCCACAAGGTATCCTTTGTTCTCTCCGCAGCTCAGTTTCCCATCCTTCTTGCCAGTGTTAGATGAGTCCATGGGAATAAGAGGCAGATTGCGGCAGGAGCAGGTAAAACTCTTATATTGTCTTTTAAATCAGAAGTTGCTCAGCCACGGCTGATGCCAGCTTTTGTAGCCAGCACTGTCCTGACGGGACTTTATTTCTCCTGCCAGTGGCTGGGCCAATAAGTGGAATCTGCTAGCCAACTCCACTCTATGGCCATATTTGGTAATACCTAAGAGTAATCTTGCTAATTTATCTGTTGGTAAACATTTTGTGATTTGGTTCATGCACAATGGCAACCTTTTTATGCACATGCAAGCTGCCCTACCAGCCATTTTGTGTCATCTTACAAATGTGCTTACTGTAATAGTCCTGATCTAACTTCTTCCTTTGGTGCAGTTTGCAGAAAGGACACACATAAATTAGTGTTAGGAATACAGTAAGACTCAAACATGCCAATTAAATGTTGTATCTTTCTTAGCAAGAGACACAGAAACATGAGCAACCACAACTGAATAAAATAATATTTTATTATAGTCTTACAGGTAGTTTCTTGTCAAGAAGAAAAATCACTTTGGAATTTTTCAATCTCCAACTTTAATCAGAGATATTTTGATCATAGACTATGATAAAATTTAAGTGCTTTATCACAGTACAATTTGTTTAATATCATGTTTGAATGAAAACAGGATCTGAGTTTTCAAACTTTTTGGGACAGAGATATTCTAAAACATTAACATGAAATATTCTCTGTCTGCCTGTCTCTCTCTCTCACACACACACATCCATACACCTATACTCGCCCACACTTACATTCACACACAAACACACTCTCATACACACACTTACTCACATCCATGAATATACCCAAGATATTAATTAAAGCTGAGATTGGACAATAAATATATCAAACTTTAAAATGACTGTGTTGCAGCAGATCTGCAATCATCTCCTTTAAGTTTGTAGTCAAATTTAATTGTAAGTCCTCCCAGAGTGCCATCCTCCACCTATGTGTAGGCCTTTTAGAGTTTCAAGCATTCTGGGGCATCAATGGTATCTAGGGATTCAAGGGCTCTTTACTTTCCAAGCCTGAATTCATTCCTTCAATAGGGATTCCCCTATGTTGTTTTATTAATCTTGTCAACCAGGGTCCAAACCACCCAGTGGGGAGGCTAGTATAGGCATATTTTTCAATTCCCTATACATAACTTCTGGGGTAGTCCAGTTACTATTATTTGCTTAACACACTAGTCACGTTTTTTTTTATTATTATTAGAACTTCTCTCAGTCCAGTCCCATTGAGCAAAACACAATAGCCACCCACAATCCAAATTCGTTGGATTACATTAATCTCCTATATTTGATTCCACACATATGTACGCAAAACACACAAATGTCTTGTTGAAGCTATTTTAAACAATTTATTCTTCCCTTCTTCCCGTTGCACGATGTTAAGATTCTTTCGACACCTAGCTGACTTGCAGTAAGATATATCTATCTGCAAAAAATGCTTTTGCCTGTAATAAGTTGCATAGAGAGCTTATATTTCTTCTAGTTATATTTTAAGATCAGCATTATTCCTAAATTCTTATCTTTTGCTTTACAAATTAATATTCATCTCCCAACTCTGGCTATTGATGTTGGAGTTAGCGTTTCCCATTCATTAGGGGCTAGTGGCAATCACACTATTGGTCTTGGTTTTGGTCGTGTTGCTTTTTCAAGGTTCCTAAATTGTTCACGTGTTCTTAGGCCACTTTGGTCCCATAAAAGTTTGATACAAAGCTTCTCTCCTTCTTTCTATTGAAAGTCCTCACTCAATGTAATTTCCCAACTCCCACCATCCAAACATTTAGTATTTACACTAGTCTCAAGACAATGATAAGATCAGATAAATTTAGCAGTGGGATTTGTTCTGTGGTTGTTATTTTATGTTGGGGAAATAACATCGGCAACCACTCAGTCCTAAATAGAAAAGGAATGTACAGTTTCTCCCTCCCAGGATTTTATCAAAACCCACTGTCCTGCCTTAAATTTGTGTACAACAAAGTCTAAGGTGGTATTTGTGAAAGGACCCCTTGCTGTCCTAAAAAAGAGACTGGGACAATTCAAAATATATTTTCTCACAATTTTGCCTGTTAGCTAAGTTCTAGGCAAACCCTCCTTCCCACAGCATGGGGGATCCCCAACAACATCTCATCTCTCCTTCCACTACTTTGGCACTTCCATCTATAAAGTAGTGCTACACAGTCATGTTGGTCTCCTTTGCTTATTCCCTCTCTCAGCAAGGCTCACATGATTGCTTATGGAGAATACCAAATTAAGGTCTCCTATGAGGATTCCCTCATACTTTAGGATACGAGAATTGGTTAACCATCTATGAGCTCGTTGAGGCAGGGTGTTCCTGATCTGATGTTGGGTTGTAATGACCAAAGCCCCCTCCCAAAATGTGGGGTTTCTTCTTTCTTGTACTAAGAAAGCTGTGGCAGCAATAGCTTGAATACACACTGGCCTCCCCCATTAATTTGGATAGGAAGGCTACTGGTTTTAAGAGACTTCCCCATATTTTTTTTGAGCTAAGAACCCTTTTTGTTCTAGTGTTGACCATTGCTTAACAGTCCCCAAAAAACTTTATCAAGTCTCTCTTAATTGCTCAATTCTAGCAGGAGTTATTTTTCTACTACCTTCACTAATCAAGTGTCCAAGATATTTGATCTCTCTTTCTCTACATACTATAATTTTAAATTTGATGTGGCATGGGTTGATTTTTTTTTCTTGATTTTGAAATTGGAATTCTGGCTAATGTGGCATCCCAGAGGGATTATTCTTCAAGATGACCAGGATGTCCCAGTATCCACTAAAAATTCAATTGTGTAATTTATTGGTCCCACTTTCCATTTCATCTAGTATTCTTGGTGGAATCTCAGATGCAATGTCTCCTGACATATTTTATTTTTCTGTCATCTAATTTTCTCTGTTCCTTCCTCTCTCTAACTTTAGTAACTCACACACATTTCTCCATGAGAACTTTCTCATTTCCTGGTACATGCAATTTCTTTATATGAAAGCACTCTCCTTTTAATCTGGGATGGGGGTCAACACACAGACATTTACACCAATGTGTTTTTTTTTCTTCATCATCAACGTACTCACACATTTATACTGTAATTAGACTGCTTGTATAACCAATTTCTCACACAAAAATTTCATTGCATTTTTTCATTCTTTCTCCAAGTAAATCAATCATTACTTACAATTATTTTCTGAGAGCTTTTTCTCACAAGCCAATGAGCTCCATTTCTCTTTTTTTTTCTTTTTCTTTTTCTGTTGTTAGAGGGTCTCATCCTCCAGGTTTAGAAATGATTACACACAGGCACATTCACACACACATTTCCAGACCTGGGGAGATTTTGTCCCTTTAAATCTCCACTTTTTTTTTAGTTAGGAATGGGTTGTTGCCACTTCCCTTTTTCTTGAGTCAGGACTCCAAAAGCCATATTATTCTTTGAGTCCACATACAAATTGAAAGATTTCTCAAGGTTAGGAAGTCCCATAACAGGAGCTTTATTCTTTTTTCAAGTCTCAAAAATCTGTTTTTGTTCACGCGTCCAAACAAAGGATTCCCTTTCTCCCTCCTTTGTGGACTCATCAAGTGATTTGGATAGCAGGGCAAGATTTTTTTTTACAATAGCCTGCTACTTAAAAAAAACTCCTGTTGGTTGGTTCTGTAATTCAGCACACAGTTCCTTTTTCTCATGTCCTATAGTTCTGTGGCCTTAACTTATAGTAACCTAAATATTTATCTTGGGGTTTCACTAATTGGGCTTTCTTTCCTATTGCTTTAGCGAACTTCTCACTTTTAACGGGTGAATTGGGTGGGATCTACCAATGGGTAGATGCGGCCAATTTACCTTGAGACCAATTGTTAAGCCTGGGTTCCCCAACCAGGGTTAGGTAGACAAGCTAAACAGAATGTACAGCGTTAGTCAGATAGGCACACAGATAAATGAGTGAGCTAAGCTTG